>VHKM01000608.1:502500-592500 GCA_007210695.1 Neogobius melanostomus
GTTGCAATAGTAACTTTGTCCCCTGTCCTTAGGAACATAGGCACATACACCTTTGAGTTTCTCACTTAACATAAATTCATAAACCCCATAAACAGCCGTATTTGTCCTCAGTGTTCACCTCATGACTGGCAGACTTCCTTAGCTTTATTTCTTGTAGTTGTTATGATTGTGTATCTTGTTCTTTCCCGTGGGACAGCTCAGCACCAGGGAGTACTACTTGTACTGAGTAGAATATATGGGTACTGTCTGTAAACCGTGGCCAGTTGAGCTGTGCTACATGGAAATGAGGCTTCTGGACACTTACTGACACACTTGATGCTGGGCCAGGTGAGGAAGGTGCAGCTGCGCAGGTTGAGATGAACAATGAATGGACGATACATCTGCAGAATCTGCTTCACCTCACTGTTTGTTATCCACCTCTTTTCACGGGAGAAATTGATCTAATCGAAAATAACATATACGTAATTTAATTCTCAGTTCACAATAATACAATAAATACATTATAGCACATACAGTACACATACATCATCCCGATTTACAGGGGTCAAAGGGTGCACTACAACCTCATTTATAGAGGTTTGCTTCCTCGGTTTTAGTTGCATCATAGTGTATTTCAATGAAGAGGATCACTATTTACACCCTCTGAAACTGATGCACACTTTGGGTGCAATAAGACATAATGCTAAGATTGCTATGCTAACAGGCACTTACTGTTACTGACCTGACTCCACAGTGCACTGGACTGAATGAGACCTCTCCAGGAACCGCACACCTCAGCACAGTTCAGCCAGTCTCGAACACGCAGAAACAGAAAAATCTGAGGAAATTCACATTGATTCAATGTCTAAGTAAACATGAATCTGAAACGTTATTCTTTTTAACATTTAATAAACAAATACAGTTGAACTGCACAATTAATGTATCCAATCATTTATAATGTATCCAAACATTTATATTTACCTGGGCAAGTTAAAGAACAATTAGAAATGTGACAATAAGGCAACAATAAGTTACAAAAACGAAAGAAAAAAGGTGACAAAAGTAACAAAAACACAACA
This sequence comes from Neogobius melanostomus, assembly GCA_007210695.1. NCBI lineage: Eukaryota > Metazoa > Chordata > Actinopteri > Gobiiformes > Gobiidae > Neogobius > Neogobius melanostomus. The sequence goes on from VHKM01000608.1 coordinate 503,559, forward strand.
AAAAAGTACAAAGAAGCAACATGAAAGGTGACAAAAAGTGATAAAAAGCATCAAAAAAAGCGACAAAAGCAAAACAAAAATGTGACAAATAGTGCAACGGAAAAGCGGCAATAATATGCGGTAACAACGCAAGGAAAAATCTTAGATCAGTTTTGTAGCTCTTAGCTTTCAAATGAGGTGTTACACTGGCCTATAGGCTGTAAGCTCCAGTCCAGAAACTTTTAGATTTGGGTAATGCCAAACGGTAGAAAATGTGGTTGGTTAAGGTGGGGTTTAAGAGGTTAATAAAGGTCGGTCAATTTGTCTTCTAATTAAAAATACTATAATTTATGCCAGTGGTCCTCAACTGGGACCCAAAAGTGGGCCACGGAACCATTTGCAGTGGGTCGCCAGCCTATTTCAGGGAACCTTTGTTCCATATCTACTGCTTGTTTAAAATACAGTATTTTATATTTATGACAAATGACATATTTATTTGGGTTGTGGCTTGTCATCTGAGGGTAAGGGTGGGTCCCGAAGCCACACCAGTGGAGAACCACTGATTTATGCTGTATGTAATTTCAGTGTTTTTCTGATTTAGACATGGTTAACTTTACACCCCGTTTAGACAGAATTATGTCAGAGTTATGTGAAATACAGTATTTTCCCCATACATTAATTAATTATGTAAGAAACATTAAAAAAAACTTTAAACTTTAAAGCTGAAATTATGACAAAAACAACAGTCAGTTTATACAGATTCTGATGTTTCTATACATCTAGAGCAGGGGTGGCGAACACGCGGCTCTCGAGTCACATGCGGCTCTTGGGCAATCAGAGTGCGACTCTTTGCATGACTGGATATCTTAATTCAAGCGGCTCTTTGCAAAAGAATTGGTAGCCTACATATTTCCCATAAACTGTAACAGTGTTTAAGAATCTTGACCAAAATAGAACCATAGTCCTACAGACAGTGTTCAAATTACGGGGGAGCTAAGGGGAGCTCGGCTCCCCTGAAAAGGACCTGGCCTCCCCTGAAAGCATACTTTGAGACTTTTAGGGGGAGCTCTAAAACACTGTCCATTTTTTGTGTCGCATATAGATTTTGATTTCTGTACATTAAGGTTCCTGAAATAAATGATGATATAAAAAATGTGTCAATGCTGTGTGTTTATTTGCTCATTACATTACTATTTCCGAACATCTGTTTTTTTTTCTATTTCCGAACATCTGTCTCCGCTAATAAATGCAATGCTGTGTCTCCTGCTGTGACCATCCATGCGTGGCGGCGCTGCACTGAAATTACTACGTTTACGTCAACACTTGAACTTCTCACACGCACCAAAAGTGTTAAAGTTAGTCAGGGAGGATCGGAAATAGGGCTCCCCCGAAAGCCACTTGTAATTCGAACCCTGCCTACAGACCCTGTTTCCCATCTCTACACACATGAATGAGAGTCTGTATGAGAATGAGGAGTTGTCGTCACGGCACAGAGCCCCCCCGCCGATCCCCCTCGCCGCCATGATGGAAGCCGTCCAGCGGCAATACACATTGTTTACATGTGTTGTTAACGCGGTGGTAGCGAGGTTCTTGCTATTCCACACTGTTTTACCGCCTGGAAGTCACTGCTGCGTTAAAAACTGCTCCAATACCTCACACGATAGACATGGAAAACGTAGGAACAACGGGACACAGTTTTTTAGGTTACAGAAATGGACACAGCATCAAGGAGCGCAAGTCTCACTCTGACCTGTCAAAACATGTTGGAAACATTGAACATGTTGGGTACATTGAACATCTCGTAACAATGTAGTATTTACGAAACACGCACTTTATTACTTTGTCATTTTGCTTCATGGCTAGTACGGCTCCACTGAATCTCACAAAAACACAGTAAAGATGTACAAAGTATTTAGTAAACAATGCGGAACACAGAAAGTACAAATGCAGTTCACAGAAAAAGGCAAAAAAACACCGCAGTACCAAGAGAGAGGGAAGCTGCTGCAAGGACCACCTCTCTAATCTACAGTGAATTGAACTGGTATTTTTTCCTACATCAATCAGTTTTATGGGGCTAATGCTTAGGTTTATACTATTGAACTCTATGGCTGTTTCTGTTACATTGTTCTATCAGTCTTATTATGGTCGGCTTCTGAGTGCCAGTGCAAACACAAGTCTCATTTGTCTCTCTCCAAACACGGTCAGGCAGAGTCTGTTTATCAGGTGAAGTGACAGTAACAGCAACACTCTTTGTTTTAGTAACAGATGTAAAATCAAAACTAACAACTAAAATAAACGTGTCTGTAAACAGCACTGTTATAGCTGTTGTATCCAAGCTACTGAACAATATCTCAAAGACCTCAAGTCTGCGTTCAAATAAACTGCACGGCCAAAACGCAAAAAGAAAGTATTTCAATAAACAAAACCTAATGAATGATCATAGTGAGTGAAACATGTGAATGCAGTGAGCAGATGTCTACACCAAAGTTCATTCTTTTGACTCTTACACAATCGTTATGATCTCATTCCCTGCGGATTAGTAGAGGACTGGGAAGAGGAGCCCTAGTCATTTCTCAGAGTTGGAAATAAAAGTCCTCAGGCCAAGTATTGTATAATGGAGCTGTACCTTCAGAGAGAGGCAGCTGGGCAGTGCAGACAGACCATCTTTTCCACTCGGGGCTCACTGCTCATTTCACCAGGAGTCTTAGGAACGCCGATCTGAAAAACTCCTCAATTAAATACTAGCTTTTTGGTTGAGTCACAAAAATAAATATGTACCACTTTTCTACCTCCACTTGGCAAATAAATAACTTGCTCAATGTGGATGATTTTGTTTGTTTACATGGACTTGCCCCTCCTCTATAACAGGATTAAATTAAACCAAAGACTGTGAGTGGGTTGGGCACCAGGGAAGCTCAGGAGGACTCTGAGGTACCACACAGGAGAACCACATTCTAACTGACTGTGCTCTCACTCTCAGTTAGGCGCTAAGTACTGGATTAGTCTCCCGTTATCACTCCAACTCTGGCCAAAGTGGTGCCTAAAGGAAAACCTCTGACCTGTCATTTGTTGTACTTGTGTTGTAGGTTTGATCTCTGTCACTTGCCTCGGGACGACAGATGGAAACGAGCATTCTTGCTTCAATCTGACACATTTACATCGCAAACTTTATAGATGTTTATTAATATGCACTGTGTGTCCCTATCAAATACATCAAATAGAAAGTTAACGTACTCCTGATACTACAATCTGTTACCAAATTTCATTGTGTTATCAAGTTGGACACGGTGGTGCAACGGTTAGCGCTCATGCAAACCACCGCCCTTTGCATGAGTGGGTGAATGGCCAACCGCCTGAGCTACTGCCACTCAAAGACACGACATCCACCTGCAAACATCTCCCCATGGAGATACTTACACGCTAAATGCATGTGTGTAAGACTTTGACATTTAGGAAGGCCGCCAGAGTAGGACCAAATGAGTCAGACCAGTGTGTAAAAGCCTACCGAGAGTAATGTCTAAAGGAGTGGAAATACTTGACAAACGAATGTGTTTATGTTGGATATTTAGCGCATTCAAAAAGCATTTTTCTAAACACAAAATACAGTTTGATGTGTCTACTTACCAGGTTGCTTCCTCTTCACCCAGCTGCACGTGGAAATTCCTACACGGATATTGTTTAGTCAGTTGGTCTCGCCCTGTAACGCACACGTCTTATAATTAATTCAATCTAAATTCAATTGAGAGCTTTACCTCTACCCCCTGACAGTGGAAAATATGAAATACTGGGTTTCAATGGGGGAAGACCTCAGATGAGCCTGTGACACAGGAGTCTGCTCTGACAAAAGGCCAGTGGAATTGGATCTAGGAGATAGGGTAACCTCTAAGCACACGCACTTAACAAGACTGATCCGGAGAAACATGCCGGACTTTCGTTGACAAGGGTCTCATTTCATGTGCAGTAAAGCGGGAAGTCGAGTGGAAATGACGACAAACATCGAATTGTGATCTGATCACTGTGACTGTTATTTTGGTGATATTGTCATATTGGCATCAAATACAAACACTTTTCCTCCACTTACTTTGGTTTGCTATTGGTCAGTCTCTTTGTGCTCTGAGTGAGTGACAGGTTGATAAAACCAATCACAGTCCAGTATGAAGTTTTAGAATCAGTCAGCTCTGAAAGGCAAGAAAAAGATACTAGTAACTGGTACATTTCCAAACTTGTAAAAATACCTTGGAGCACAACAAACACGCATTAAAAACTTGTAAACTCAGCGAAGATCAGAGTGGCCCGACTTCAGATACAACTGAATACAACATTGGCGCACAGAGAAGTGCAGTTAAATGATGACACTATAACTATATGGACCCCCTCGAAAATGAGACGGCACATCTCAAGGCACTCCATTAATAAACTTACCTTATTTAGCCTATGTCTGAAGAATAGTTCATATAATGTTAGCAGACTGTTATAGCATTAGCCATGTCGTATACAAGTTTATATAGACAGAACATCCTGAGGTCCGTAATGTTCATGTAGGAAATCGCCCACCTCTACTTGGAGATGTGGAAAGTACAAGAGTGGCAGATGTTTTGTGGTATTCATTGTTAAAGACGTGTTAGTGAAAGGTATTTAAGCCATCATCACGTACATCTGTGTCTGCCTAACGTGAAAACAACAGCTGTCCATAATTTACGGGGCTCACAGCTACACTTTCCTTGTTGTATTAGAAAAATGCACTGAGTGCCAAGCACATTCTTTTAAGATTGTGTTGCAAGTTTTATGACTTTTCCAGAAAGGTGGAAACATATGGCGTCAAATTAGGGTCTGCTTTAGCCTGGCCTTAGCCATCCGTAAACTCCGGTCAATTATATTTTCCCTGCATGTACGTCTGGGTTTGATCTCAGTGGCTGCGTTTATAGGTTGAATTTCAACCTACCACTCGGCGAGCGGGGGAGGCGGGTGCTGTCGGTGACGTCAAGCATTTGCGCCGCATTTGCTGGTTGTAATTCGGCAATGGCGGCGGATACAAACGTAAAGGTAGCTCTTCAATCCGTTCTGGCTCGGCTCCCAAATATCCAGAAATGATAACTGAAGCCTTAGAATGCGTAAGGAATGCTCCCAAGAGTTATGATAGCTTGCTTCACTCAACACGGGCGCACTACATATGTCACGACCACACGCTAGCGAAAATCAGATCCAATCGTTTCAAAGGAGTTCACCCCTCCCACCTGTTAACGGAGCTCAATTGAGAAAGTCCAGACCCTCTGTACGAAATGAAATGAGTACGAGGGGATGGTAAAACCAGGCTAGGTCTGCTTAAACGTAAACGTAAAAGAGGTATTGTAAACGTAGGTTGTCAGTATTGTAATCGTAAAGAGAAAACTGTAAATGTAACTCTAAACTCCATAAACGAAAAAGTATCATAAATAGAAAAAACATATTGTAAACGTAAAACTTTCATTTACGCTTCTTAGTTTCATGCTTCACTTCACAAGTTACGTTTACAATTCACAAGCTACGGTTACGATACATTTTTTCTGACCCTTTTTTATGGGGCGGGCTCAACGCTCATTGGCTGGAGGGACACGATGTGACGTCATCACCATAAACTGAAATCAAACGCACACTACAGACTCTCTCAGACAAAAAGGCAATAATCCCGGGAGTTTTGTTCATTCATGTGAAATCCATGTTAATAAAATGTATTTGAGTCATATTTATCCATAAATGTTCCACTGTCCTTTAAATTTAGTCAGTCTTTATCGCAGAAATACATTATTTTAGTGAACTTATAGTAGAATAGGCTCTCATTCTGCTGGGCTCGGAGTTCCGACACACTATATAGTATACAGTCTGCTATATAGTGCCTATATAGGGCCTTTGTAGTGAATGATGGGTTAGGGACTAGGGTGGACATTCGGACACAGCCTCTGTAGTGTGTGTGCGTTTGATTTCAGTTTATAGTGATGACGTCACATCCTGTCACTCCAGCCAATGAGCGTTGAGCCCGCCCCCATTAAAAAAAGGGTCAGAAAAAAAATGTAACTTGTGAAGTGAAGCATGAAAAGAAGAAGCGTAAATGAAAGTTTTACGTTTACAATATTTTTTTTTCTTTTTCGTTTATGGAGTTTAGAGTTACATTTACAGTTTCTCTTTAAGATTACAATACTGACAACCTACGTTTACAATACCTCTTTTACATTTACGTTAAAGCAGACCCTAATTTGACGCCATAAATCTGGAGCATCTTCAAATACCAACTTTGGCCATGACGCAAAAACCTCTCTGAAACAGTGATGACATTTGACAACCCACGCTAAACCAACACATGTGGAGGAGCACATCCTGTCAGCTCATTTACCACGGTTACACTGCTCCCTTTAGGTCTGCAAAATACAGCGTGTAGTGTTAACTCAGCTTCAACCCTTAAAAACGGTTCACATTTAGCAGAATTGATGGAGAACACAGTAAAAAATGAGCTGTGGAAAAACTGTGCAGCATTGGAGTGGAGTCAATTGCGTAGAAGTGCCAACCTGGAAATGTCAAGTGAAAACAGTTTCTCTAAATCTGCCCACAAACGACAGTCACCTATCCAAGTCCTCGGATTCGTGAGCAGAGTCATTACAAAGGCATTACTGTTGCGCCTTTTCCAATGGAACACTAATGTTCTAGTGGCAAGTGGAAAAATCAACCAATCAGTTCAACTTTAAATAATGGTGCGTAACACCAGAACACAACTGACCCCACGACAGAAAGATACAGACAGACAGGAAGGCTGGAAAACAATCAAAAACACACCGAGCACACATTTGCAAAAATATATGGAACCAACTTAGTCTAGAATAAACAAAGGGCTTTAGTTTAGCTTTTTGCATAATAAATGTTGGCAAATAATGATTATAATAACTTGTTGATGGAGATTTTTAACCATTCAAGAAATTCTGTTCTTGATATAGAAAATATATATTTATTCATATGTAGATAAGCTTATAATGAGTTTTTTTGTTAAGGCTACCTGCACCTCTGTAGTTCTCAGTACAGCTCACAGACGGCGGGAGAAAGCTGGTGAAAGTGAGCCACCGTCTGGAGGAACCATGCATCTTCGTTACTCTCACCTTCAGAAAGAAATAATACAAATCTCACCTTCAGGAAGAAATAATCTCACACGAAAGTGAAATTACGCATATGTCTCATTATTGTTATTTTGTTTTGTCTTAGTTGCTGTTTTTGTATAGCTGCAGTTGTAATGTTTAAATCGTAAAACAGAGTTTGTTTTGCAGTAACAGTGAGCTAGCTAGTGGCTACACGTGTCCGCATATAGAGACTTTTAATATTTGAACGTTGCTAGGTTACAGAATACATTAGAGCCAAATATGTCTCCGCCGACCAGTTTAGTAGATATAAGAGAACACAGGTGAAAACAAATCGATGATTTATTTGGTGTAATAAATGTGTAATGTATGGGATATCAAGGTGAATAAGGTAACGTTATATAACCATGGATCTATATATATGATATATAATAACCATAACCCACTTTGGCTCCGCTGATCAGCTGACCGGAACAGCACATGCGCACTGGCAGCTGTCTGATGGATCCAGGTTATTATGATCTAGGTCGGAGCTGAAACAAAGCCTCAATATGAGGAGGACTTGGAATAATAAATAATGTGAAGCTCCGTAGTAGCGCGTATCTCATGGGAGACATTGGTCTGTAAGAAAAGTGCCTTTAGTTTAGTTAGCATTAGCTCTTGTAGCATCATGGCTGAGAGCAGCATCTCTACCCGGTTTGTGAACATGAAGGCTTTGGTTGGGATCCTAGCGGGAGCAGGCGCCTCTTATGGCCTTTACAAACTTGTAAGTTTAAGCCTCAGGAAAAGCGCGACAGGTGCACTCAGTGAAAGTTCTGAAATGAGCTTACAGCGAGGCAGCCTGTTGACCAGACTGTCCGGGCTGGATGTGGTCTGTGCCCCCGACCTGCTGTTCGTTCTTCTAAGGGAGTGGATCATGCTGCAGCATCAGGTCAGTGTTAAACAGGCATTAGTGATCATACCTTATCCTGCATTGATACTTGTGTTCTTTTCATTCTAATACGTTCATGCAATTCTATTTCAGTTGGAGAGAGAAGCAGTGTTTGAAAGACATTTTCTAAGAAAGAAAATGCCCATAATTTGACAGTGATTGGATTGACAAACTGACACATTATTCTTATGGCTGAAAGTCCTTTGTACTGAGCAACATCACAAACATGTTTTTGAATATTGTCTCAACTTTTGGACGCCTTTATGAGGAGATAATTAGACCATAGTTCATATGAGCTGGAAGAGAGGACTTTGAACTTTGGGATAGTTTTTGTTTCATGTGAATTGGCCCGGGAATTACAGAGAATTTAGCAACAATCTAAGACTAGAAATCTGCATAAAGACAGTTACCATAATAACGCCATGACATTTTCAGCTGCTTCTCCTCAATTTTTGATCTAATATTTAGAATGTTGTGATGTCACGTGTACACAACCTATCTGTAAACATCTGGATTGAGTGTCAAAGCAATAACAACCCACCGTAGACACTCCTATGATGGACTATGATCATCCGCATAACCTTTATGCTGTGTATCTGTATTTAGCAGGTGACTTAGAACCCCAGCACTTGAAAATGCTGCTGTCCTGCTTACAGACCAGCAACGATCAGGAAGAGCGCTGTCGCATTCTTCTGACTTTAGGAAACGCCTCGGCCTTCACTGTGAATCAGGTTGGTTGAAGCATGTCACACATTTACCAATGAACAATCATTTGTGTGTCATAATATGTCTTTTTGTGTAGAATCTCATCCGTGAATATGAGGGGATTCCTACTATAGCAGGATTTATTTCTGATGCAGCTCCAGAAGTGCGAGTGCAGACATTAAATACTTTAAATAATCTCTGCATGAACATCCAAAACCAGGAACAACTCAAGGTATTTCATTGTCAGAGTTGGTCTATTCCTGAGGTGGTATGGGCTTCTTCAGATGGTTCTCAGTTTCATCCTCAATTTGGTACTTTATCCATTTTAATTCGAGATAACGGCTTCATTAAAGCACCAGTGAATTGAAGTTCAGTGTTGTTTTAGTTTAGACATGGTTTACCCCAGTATGGGCATATTTTAGTCCAGTTTAGGTCTATGTTAGACCTGCTTTAGTCCTGATTAGATTTTGATCTAGACTTGGTATCTTAGGAGGTGGAACATGATGTGAAACATTTGAGAACCACTAGCCTATTGCCATATACAGTATACTGCATCCAAATGGGATTGTTTTGAAGTCGTCATTCTCTTCCTAGGTGTACGTCCCTAAGGTTTGGAGCTGATTGAGACATCACCTGTGAATTCTGAACTTCAGCTGAGTGGTCTCAGGCTTCTGACCAACCTCTCAGTCACAGACAACCACCAATACCTGTTAAAGGATTCTGTCAAGCTTTACTGTCTCTGCTTGTTGTGAGCAATGAGGCATTACAGGTAACAGCCAACAACACAGTTCATACATTTCAACCCTTAGACTCCAGTCACCACCTGTAGGACTATGCAACTTTTCTAGGTACAGGCTTTGAAAGTTCTGGTGAATTTGTCTTCTAATCCTGACATGATGGACGACATTGTTCAGGTCCAGGTAAAAGTAAAATTTCTTTACAAATTGATGCACACATTTTAATTTCTGACCTGACCTTCTTTGTGTTTTCTTTTGTTCCAGGCCCCAGCCTCTCTCTTACTTCTGTTTGACCCCAGGACAGTCCCAGCGGTGCTTGTGCGTCTGTTGACGTTTGCAGGAAACCTAAAGGCATGGCGGCCCTCGGCTCAGGTGGCCGATGAGTTAAGGAGGAAACCGGACTGTCTCTTCAGGCTCATGTTGGATGAGTCCTGCGGTCTCCACAACAGAGTGCTTCCTCTGCTGTCGCACCCTGAGGAGGCCATCAGGCTCCAGGCTGTGCGAGTGTTTGCATAAAGTGCTACCTCTGCCATTTTTAGGCCCTTCTGAACTTGTTTGGATCCAGGAACTATTTGTGCTTTCAAGTATTTGCCAAACCACCAGTCAGACCCTTTAGTTAATCACTTGTGTCATATAAAGTAGCTACTCTAACCTTTGACGCAACTTTCAAAAACTGGGTCTAAAATCTATTGTTTTGGTACAGCAACTTTGCTAATCCATAAGGCTCTATTTCAATGAAATAGAGCTTTAAACATGAAAACATCATATTTTTCTTGAGCTAATCTTTTGAAAAAATCCTATGATTATTGCAATGACAAATTCCATTTGAGCTAGACTGAAATGCCATGACCCACTCCAGGGAATGGTAATACTTTGATGCCCCTCCATCAGATAAACGTTCTCTGTCCTGTAGAAATGTCCTGTTTACTAAAGCCAAACACACTGCCATTTTCTCCTGGTGGGTCACTCTCATTTGCATGCCTTTGTGAGGAATATACTTCAGTTATTTGTGTGTAGTTAAAGTTTTTGATAATTTAATTTTTAACATTAAAATGACTTGCTTCTGACTAAACGTGCTGTAGTCATTCCTGTGTGTGGCCCGGTGGCACAGCAGTTAGCACCTGTGCTTCACAGCCAGAAGGTCCCAGGTTCGACCCCCAGGCCATACCATCTGTGGATGGATGAATGGGTTGTGGTGGTCGAAGGGGTCGATGGGGCAGATTGGCAGAATGCACCAAAGTGACTGAGCGCCTGGAAAAGTGCTGTTTAAGACTAATGCATTATATTGCAATATTGTAATGGAAATGTTACACCAAAGCCAAACCGAGATCCAGGATGAGGTCAAGCTGCTGAATATCCGAATCCAAACAGCTGCTTATTCTCGGTGGAATGTGTTTGAGGAAATGCTTAGAAAAAGGATGTTCGTTCAGTGACGAGGCCGTCAGAATGTGTCTGTTACCTCTTTAGTGTTTATTTGGTCGGGACAGTGCATGTTAATGAACATACATGGGTCTCATGCATGTAAACAAGCCACACCGGATTGTAGCCTTGGGCTAATTTGCATCCGTCGTCCCCCATGTGCACTCTCAAACACACTCTCATTCATCCTGGCCTATTGTACATGTTTTTAGTGGTAGGGGAAACCGGAGTACCCGGAGGAAACCTACACAGACACGGGGAGAACATGCAAACTCCACACAGAAAGGCCCCGTCCAGGTGGGAATCGAACCCGGACCTTCTAGCTGTGAGGCACGAGGATGAACTGCAGAGAGCTACAGCTCAGGTGGGGGAAACTGTACACAGAACAACTATTAGTCGTACACTGCACAAATCTGGCCTTATGGCAGAGTGGCATTTTTAAAAGAAAACCATAAGAAATACCGTTTTCTGTTTGCTAGAACAGGCCTGTCTGGTGTGTTCTTGGACTTCATGATGCTGTCTGCTCCCCAAGTCTCTTAACAGACCTCTGAGACCATCACAGTTAAAGGGGGGCCGATACTTATGCAACCCACTGTATGTAGGATGTGTCTTAGTTTATGGGTCACCTTAACTTGCATATGAGGACAAGCACGTTTCACTACATGTCTGGGGTATAGGCAACATCAGGCCCTGAAGATGATCTTAGGAAAAACTATACACAAATCAGAGGTGCTGTTAATGTGATCTAGAAATGTGGGGCCATGTATTATGAAGGACAACACGGGTATTTGTAGAAAGTGATGCTTTACTTTGGCTACAGCCATATAGGTCTTTTAGAAATGAAAATGATGGACCCATGGCCAAGAGAACTTACCACTGCTTTATGTGATCATGCCATTCCTCATTTGAAAGCTAAGAACCTCCATAATTCAGTCACTGAGCTTTAAGATGATGCTGCACTAGCACTATTGGACTTGATCCGGGGCAGGTGCTGAGATGGTGGAAGTCGGAGAGACATTTTCAAACTGTTTTTTAGCCATAAGACTTGGCAACATGTGGGGCTCGTTCTGCTTTCTGACTGGACCAAAGAGCGCGCATAACTCAACATTACAATTGTGATCAGTAAAGATGTTTACCTCAGATGTGGTTTACGAATGATTGATTCCACTGACGACAGCGCATTATAAAGTCCCACGACAAGTCAGATTTTTGATCGCTTACTTAATTAGCCAAAGAGGCATGTTTCCGGTGACGGAGATGTCTCTCTCTCTCTCTCTCTCTCTCTCTCTCTCTCTCCTCTCTCTCTCTCTCTCTCTCTCTCTCTCTCTCTCTCTCTCTCTCTCTCTCTCTCTCTCTCTCTCTCTCTCTCTCTCTCTCTCTTCTCTCTCTCTCTCTCTCTCTCTCTCTCTCTCTCTCTCTCTGTCCCCCCCCCCTCCGCGCTCAGCACCAGCAGCACCGCTACATCCTGCGTTCACACACAGACAGGAGCTCCGCGGAACACAGCCTCCTCCGGACCGGGCCTGACAGCGATGATCCAGCGGTGTCTTTAGTCCAGCGCGGAGCTTCCCCACCAACACCCCCACTCCTCCAGGATGAACGGGAGCGCCGGGAGCGCCACAGGGTCTGGGTCCTGTCGCTTCGCCACTATTTTGTTGTGTGTGGACTGGACACGGACTCGGGCCTAGAGCCAGACGATGGAGCGGGTATGTCGTAATAAACACGGCGTAGCGACCTCTTAAATAACATGTCTGTGCTCGATGACGAGGGATTTCACGTTTGGACCATTTAGTCTTTTCCGCGCGATAATCTCACTTCAGTAATTCGATTTTAATGCGCTCTGTGGCCTGTATTACGCGATTACCCTAATGGTATTACACACTACAGCTGTTAAACCCTTGTCTTATCAGGATATAATGTCATCTTTGATCCAAATCGTGGCGAACATGGAGGTAAACAAAATGGGTCCTTACTGTGATTTTGCACTTTGCCGGATTTAACGCCGCCTTTATCAAACCCCTGATTGTCGCTCGTCCCAGCCGTCGCCCACACATGAAGGAACGTGTTGTCACATTCCAGCGCGCCCCAAATCAGGGTCCGTCCAGTGGAGAGGACAGATGGACGGGCCAAAGGGCCTGGTGCCGGTCAGATTACACTGCTCTCTCTCCTGCCGTTCATCTACTCTACATCTGCTTTTGTGGTTGAAATTCCCCATTCTTTGTTACGAAGAGGACACATGATTACAATGCGTGTGAGTGTGGTGGTGGGAGGGGGGGGGGGATGCTCCTTTGTGTTCTGGAGGTTCTGCAGGTATGATTGGGATGGCGGTGATGTCCCTCACTTGTTGTTGTTGACAGTCAGCTGAGGTGCACTGAGTACACTGTTGTGTTGGAAATCACATATGAAACACACAAACAGTCACGCCCGTTTCTCTGCATATGTGGAGCAGGACCTGGAGGACCACACGTTACAGAGGGATAACTAGAGCGTCAAATTGGACTGGATGTGGTTGTGTAATTGTGCTGATCTATGTGCTATTTTCAGTAGGCTATGTATATGGAGTCAGTTAAAGCAGGGGTTCCCAAACTTTTTTGGCTGGGACCCCAAAAATTGACACGTAAACAACTCGGGACCCCCATTGTATAAAGTTATTGCCTCTTACGTTACTTTAGGGAAGAAAACACATTTTAAAATCAAGTAACATGTATTTAAACGGTTATTTTGATATATGAATGGATTTCACAAATGATATGCAGTTGCCTTTTTTAAAGAATGTAAAAGAAAAGCCATGATCAAGTCGACAATTTGATAGACAAGCGTCTGCCGATGTGTTTTTCTCATAGTTATTGACCATTTTCCAGTTTTTATGTAATTAATATTAACTGTGGCTATGTCTGCAATGTTATGATGTTATAGTTTGATTTGTCCACTCAATTAGATTGAAATAGAAAAAATCAGATCTTATTTTTGGAAAGAGCTGGATCTTTTCTGTGTTTTAATATAAAATGTTGCACAAATGTAACAAAGTCTAGGAACAGCACATGAGCAGAACGCGACATGAGCTGGTGTAGACTCTGTGTTAACTGTAGCACAAAGTTTCATAATAACGACACATTTCAAAGGTTCAAATGAAATGCTGTGAGAATTAGTTATTTTAACCTGTGGCCCCAGACACCATATGGATGAACGGTCTCACTTAAAGCAAGCCTCATGTATTCTCTTTAATCAGATGCGTGACAAAACATCGTCCTACATCGCCGACTAAACACTCCACAGGAATTGAAATAGATAAACCAATACCAGAGTCACATACATTTCAGAACATATTTGTCCACTTGTCTTTGGCTTATGTTTGAAGGTACAGAGCAAACCCTTTTCTCTGTTCAAGACCCAAAGATCCAGTCGGTTTCCCCCGTGCGGCGCCATGCCCGTTTATCTGCGCTCCACCAAGCCGCTTACGTAACATCAGGTCATGCCATCCCCACTGCAGCAGCGAGCGGGCTCTGCTTCTTCACACTGGATTCCCACGTGAGAAACCCTGCTGCTTCCCCTCCGTCTCCACTGCAGCCAGCGTTTGTGTCTCCGAGTGCACTTCGATAAGGATGAGGTCATACAGTAGCTCTGTTGGTGTCCGAGGGCGAATGCCTGCACCGAGACAATCTGCTCTTGTTGGCCTCGAAAGAGAGAGATGCCAGTGTGTTTTTCCGCAGCCTCATCAGATTCACATGAGAATGCCCGCGGCTGTGAACGGCCAAGGACTCACGCAGACTGGGGCTGATCATCGCAGGGAGGTGTCTTATTAGTGAAATATTACAGTCATGTTTATCTCCGAGAGTTTGTTTACAGTAGGTGTGTTGGCCCATAAATGATGGGACGCTTGTTTTGAAAGCATTGCCTTTGCATCAGTCATTGAGTTTTGTCTAAAATACTTACCAGTGCTTACAATAGATCACATGTAAAATTACAAATCTATCAGGGACCTGAAATGTGATGTATTCTTTAACATCAGCACAGCGGTAGCGTTGGGCTTCTCGTTTGGTAGAATTTGCTTTCAAGTGATATTTTGCAATAGGTTGGACCTGGTTTGTGATTATTATCTGTGTATCAGTGGTTTGTTTTCATCGTGTTGGGGTTGCTTCACATTCACACCACATTTAGTCCATCTGTACTGCCTACAAATCATCAGTTCTCGCTTCTCTTTTGCTCTGCTCATCTTGTGCTGTGCTTCTCGCTCCAGGTCTCACTGTGGGAGAGTCAGAGGCCGCAGATTGGTCTTAGTGGTTACAGCACACTATATTGGTTGAAAAAAAATACAAAACACAATTGTTTCCTGGGCTGCTTGAACTCTCTTTTTTGGCCAAATGTCATATATCATATCAATGCTGTCCCTGATCCACAGAGTGAAATCCTGACATTCAGTTCTGGAATGTTGTTGAGAGAATGTCAAAGAATTCCCAGTGTTAGAATGAGTTAACTTGGTAGTGTTGTTCCAAACTTGCTTTGGTGTCATTCCGTTGGATTCCAGGGCCAGTTTTCTCTTGGTCATTCGCTGTCCCTCTCTCATATCCTGTCAACTACTTCCTCTTTCAAAGCAGAGGAATCCACCCGTGAAAAGTTTTGCAGAGCTGTGAGTAGGAAACACTGAGCAAAAGCAGGGCCAAACCAGAGCTGATGAAGTCAGAGTGACGTATCACCGACGAGCGCACTTCTGATGGTTCTCTCCATAACAGCAGTGGAAACAGCTGCCATGGCAACGGAGTGCTTCAGTCTCCAAACCATGACTCCACTGTTATTCCTGTTCAAGAACGTCTCACGGCGCTAAACCGGCTGTACTCTTCTTTCAGTGTGAACAACAGCAGCCTATAAAGAGTTTATGAGTGTGATGCCATAACAAGGCAAAGGAACATGAGTGGCTTGTCTGTTGCGTTCCAGTTATGTCGGAGGTTTGAAAATCTGACCAGGATTTCTCCGTTTTCTCTGATTGTAGCATTCCAGTTGTCCAAGTCAGAAATATCGGAGATAGACGCATCAGCAGAAGTTACAACTTTGTCGCTGATGTTAGAACATCATAATCAGTTTACAGAGAAACATTATTGTAATATTATAAAAAGGTACAATTATTTATTATAATTTGTTTATTGTTTATTATTAGGATACCCATTAGCTGTTCCCATGGGCCAGCTAATCTTCCTGGGGTCCTTCTTTGCCAGTGATGTTTCAGCACTATACTGTAGTTTAATATTTTCCTTTTTTTTTTTTAGATAGCGCAGCCATCTTTAAATGCTCCCTCTTGGAGGATTCTGTCTCAAGTCCAATTCTGGAGTTGGTGTGCGTACCAGTTGAAATTTCCAAGTGGAATGCAGCATTATACGTTTGTCAAGTGTGACACACAACATAGGCTACTGCTGGGTCCAAACTGTTGAGCATTCTTAGATAAACACAGCAAAAACACACTTTATCTGAATCTCCTGCTGAAATAACAACAGATAAAAGGGCAAACACTGTTTACACCTAATTCGAATAATATATCTCACTATTTCTCCAGGAAAAAATAAGATATTTTTATATTAAAATAAGCCTTTATGTGTATAGGAAAATAATTTGATAATTAATGTCAGAAAATCATCACTAGAGGAAATCCACAGTAAATGTGATATTGCGATCAGGGTTTAAAAAGAGCCTTGTCTCTCCAGCAGATTAAAATTAGCTAATAAAGTTCCGTTGGACCCGGAAGTGGAGTGATGACATCATCACTTAACAATGTATTCTTGTGTTATTCTTGTCTTATTGTTTGATTTGTCTATTCATTTGATTGCCATTTTCCATTTAGATTTAAATACAAATAGAATCTGTAATCTCCAGTTTAGAATAAACAGAGGAGGATGGTCTGACCTGCAGGGCAACCTAACTGGAGGATTTAGCCTATTATTCATGTTTTGGATTGAGTTCAGGCACAGGGAGAACATTCAATCTCTCTATCAAACCTGAAAACCTTCTTGCTGTGCAGCAAAAGTGCAAACCACTCTGCCACCGTGCTGGCCATGATGGAGATGTGTCCTGTATTCTTCAAGGAAGATATATTCTCATTCTCAACACCTTGTGTTCGGATTGATAAACCTTCACAGAGATTGAAAGGATTGCTTCATTACATAATTGGACTGTAAATTCAGCAAGTGTGATTTAGACAACTGTCTCCAGTCGAACCTTAGGTTATCACAGTGTGATTTAGAGCAGACTGTCTCCAGTCAGAACACTGTAGGTTTATCACAGTGTGATTTAGAGCAGACTGACCTCCAGTCAGAACACTGTAGGTTTATCACAGTGTGATTTACAGCAGACTGACCTCCAGTCAGAACACTGTAGGTTTAGCTCACAGTGTGATTTAGAGCAGACTGTCCTCCAGTCAGAACACTGTAGGTTTATCACAGTGTGATTTACAGCAGACTGTCCTCCAGTCAGAACACTGTAGGTTTATCACAATGTGATTACAGCAGACTGTCCTCCAGTCAGAACACTGTAGGTTTATCACAGTGTGATTTACAGCAGACTGTCCTCCAGTCAGAACACTGTAGGTTTATCACAGTGTGATTTACAGCAGACTGTCCTCCAGTCAGAACACTGTAGGTTTAGCTCACAGTGTAGTGTCAGCCGGCGGAGGCCTTGTCCTTCCACCAGCCTGGGCTCAGATTCTCCCTCACCGCGGTGTGTGATTCAGCAGTGTGTCTGTTTTCTGTTTGGTCCCAGGTGAGAGCCTCGAGCAGAGCCCTCTGCGACGCTCCTTCAAGTCTAACGTCCTGGTGCACTACCCGGAAAACATCGAGAGGACCCCTTCAGCAAGAGCGCAGTTAACATGGTGAGTTAACAATCATCATAAACGTCAGGCTGCAATAATCATCAATCTCCATGTTTAGAATTGAAAGTGCAGAGCAAAGCTCTCCATTCGCCAAGTATAACAGGGTTTCTGAGGGGCATTAAAAGCATAAAAGTCATTAAATTAAGTTTGCCAAAATTAAGACCTTTAATGGCATTAGAAAGCATTAAATTAGATTAAAACTGGCATTATATCTAAATCTATTGGAAAATTATGACACTGCTCAACAATATTTACTGTATAAGTTAATTGATAATACCAAAATGATGATTTCAAACATATTTACTTGCTGTTATGGCTGAAATTAACCACATTTATTTTGCTCAAAAGTTTCTCGTTTTGTCCAATTCTCGCAAATATTCTTGTACATATCCTGTGTGACAGCGGTGCGCTGACGTTGGCTAAAAACATACATTTACTCCTCTGCCACAGTAAACTACTGCCACAATCCTGAACAGCAGAGTGTGCGTACAGAGGAGCGTCCTAATGCATCCTCCAGTTTGAGATATTGCTTATTGATCACTGGGCAGTGGGAGGTCAGGCACTCGTCACTTTAAAGTCAATTGTCTCCACATTAGTGTGTAAAGACGGCTGGGTCCTCCTGCACTAAAGACATCTGTGTAATCGGCACATTTGGAGCGCTACAACACTGGCGTTCTTCCTTTGAGAAAACAGAACGTGTTTAGTTAACCATTACAAAGGATTACTTGGTGGGACTCCAAGATATACAAATATACAGGGCGGGGTGCGGGAACTTCCTTTTTTTCAAAATTAAATCACAAAACTGTACACGTTTCCAAACTCAACATTGGAGATTACATTTATCACCGTTGTGAAAAGAATGTCTTTTATATGTCGGTCTCTATTGTCAACCCACTGATTCAGAGGATTGTCAAAGTTTTGGTCCACTCTTAAGGGCGTGCTGATCGATCTGTAGGCATTTTGGGTTCTGCAGGTCTTCAGGGTCTGTGGACGATGGAGTTTGTAAGTGATGATGTGTTGTGTGTTGGGGAGAATACTTTGAAATTGTATTAAGTCACTGAATACTTGCCTTAAAATGTATTGGGTAACATATTCCATTACTTTGTCTAATCAGAGTACTGTATTCTGAAGACTTAGAATACTTTATATTGATTGTCATTATATTTCTGTGTAAATATGTATAATTACAAAAATAAAGACTAGCATTTTTGGAACACCTGTTATAAACTCACTTAAAGAGAACTCTTTAACTCTCTTGGCCAATGGAGCAGCAGATACAGCATCATGTGACACATGTGCAGTGTTTGTATGAACTGTGGCATGAGGCGTTTTAAATCTTTATTTTATTTTAGGAGGAAAAACAGGTCAATATTCAAAGTTCTCTCTTAATAATGTTGTGCAATATGGAGCTAAAATGTAATGTTTGAGTACTGGGCTATATTTCTTTGATATTTGGAAAGTAACTGTATTCTAAATACTTTTAAATGAAAGTGTAACTTTACCAGAATACAGTATTCTGGTAAAGAATACTGTATTCTGGTAAATTGAGTTACTCCCAACACTGCACGTCTGTGACAGAGGGGCCACTCCCTCGACCACAGCATGTGTGTGACTGAAACATGACACAAACATCCTACTAACTAAAAAGCTGCAAAGTGCCCAGTTCTAATTTAAAGGACAAAATGACTGGAGCAGAGATTGTTTAATAAGTTGTCATGTGTGCCATTGTAACGCTGTGTTGCGTGTGTGTGTTCCCACAGCTGTGTCTGCCCCGCGGCCTGTCCTTCCGCACTCAGGCCGAGAGACTGGACACTCAGTTCCACTCGTTCACTCTTGTTATGGACGACGGCTCGCGCTCCTATGGCTTTGTCCACACCTTCTATGAGGAGGTAACCAGCCCGGCCGTCCTCACAGCCATGACCACGCTGTTCCAGATGCACCAAGTGGAGCGTCAGTCCAACTCCTCGTCCTCCGCATCAGCCTCCTCGCCCTCCACGTCCAGCATGGACTCCCTAGTGAGCAGCCTGGACGAGTCAGATGGGGAGTCTTTGGCAGGGGTCACTGTCTGTCCTGCTGCTGTGGGTTCATACGACGCGTCCAGGGACACTCTGTACGTGTCCAAAGCCCTCTGCCTGCTCACCCCACTGCCCTTCCTCCAGGCCTCCAGACACTTTCTGTCCCAGCTGCACCAGGCCGTAGCTTCCAACAGCGCCCCGCCCTTCCCCTGGAGAGCTACATCCACAACATCCTGTACGAGGTGCCCCTGCCCCCTCCCGGACGCTCGCTCCGCTTCCACGGAGTGCAGGGGCCCATCCTGTGCCAGCAGCCCGGGCCAGGGGAGCTCCCACTGGGGGAGTTTCCTCTCGGGGAGGCCTTCTGCCTGCTGGGAGTGAACAACATGGTGCAATTACTGACCTGTGCCCTCCTGGAGACACAAGTGCTGCTGTACTCTCAAGGTAACCCAATTTCAGTTATTTGTTTGAAATAAATACTTGTTAGCAATTGGTTTGATACATTTGTGGGGCCACTGTTTGGACTGGGGGCGCGGCCCGACTACAGCATGTGAAAGGGGAAGTTCAAGGAAAAAAGGTTGTGAGCCACTGATCTAACGCATGTGGTGAAAGCCAGAGTACGCACAGAGAACATGAGCAGCTACTGAGAAGAAATAAGAATTTGTTTATTTGGTAGGGACAGTGCGGGTTGTAGCCTTGGGCTAATTCCATCCGTTGTCCCCCATGTGCACTCTCAAAAATACTCTCATTCATCCTGGCCTATTGTACATGTTTTTAGTGGTAGGGGAAACCAGAGTACCCGGAGGAAACCTACGCAGACACAGGGAGAACATGCAAACTCCACACAGAAAGGCCCCGTCCAGGTGGGAATTGAACCCGGACCTTCTAGCTGTGAAGCATGAGCGCTAACCGCTGCGCTATCGTGCCGCCCATCATCCTTCATTAGCTGGACAAGTTGATTTTTCAGTGTTAACAACTGTTATGAGAGGTGTTCATAATCTCAGTGATTTATTTATATAATAGTTATGAGAGAACCTTTAGTCTGTACCAAAGAGCAACGCCACAGTATCACCAAGACTAATGATCATACCCTGTGCTGTAACTCTTTTAAAACTCTTTTGTTTATGATGATGCTGAAAATGCACACGTCAAACCGCTGGGGCATTGATCAATACCTGTTAAAGCCACATGATGAATAATCCTAGTTGAGGATCAATAACCACCTTTGTGTCTGACGGTGCAGCAGTTTGTTAGACAGGGCAGAAGCAGGAGCCGAATATCCAAACCAATGAAACGGAGGCCAATGTACATGTACGGCCGTGCCCCCCGGTAACAGCCCGGTACGGAGCTCCTCTCTCCTGATTGGACCGACACATCATGGAGCACACGTGGACATGGGCTGCTCCTTTCATTCTTCATTTTACTTTTGTTGGAAATGTCTGTGGGTTTTTATTTTACATTTCATTAGTCTGGAGATTTACTCAGTTTTACTACTTTTCATTGTGTTTTTGTTTAGTCTGCAAATATACTGTCTTGGGCTGTGTTTCTCTAAACTTCACTCACCAAGTTCCACTCTAGAAAAATGTAACGTCGGAGGATCTGTCTATAGCTGGACTGGACAAGTCTAAACTTGTGATCACAGTTCCTTTTTTGACATAAACGGTTAAACTATTCCTAAACCAGACCTAAAATAAGAGGAATTTGTATTTAAAGTCGGTCCAAACAAGGACTAACTCTCAGCACAACGACATAAACATGTAACAATTGAATAAAGACGAGAGCTGCAGAGAAACACTGCTCCAGGGCATGACTTTCTTTGATTTGGAAATGGTTGACCTGATTGTGTGTGCTCAGATTACCAGAGACTGATGACGGTGGCAGAGGGCGTCACCACTCTGCTGTTCCCCTTCCAGTGGCAGCACATCTACCTGCCCATCACCTCCGCTCCCATCCACCACCTCCTGGACGCCCCGGTGCCTTTCCTCATGGGCCTCCAGCGCCGAGAGGGAGCGCAGAGGTCCTCCCTGCATCTGCCGCACGAGGTGAGGCTGCGCTTCAGAGAAATATAGAAGAAATATATCCAGATCAATATGGTCAGCATGTCTCTGTGAGTATAAAGGCCAGACTGAATGAGAGTGTGAGTGAGTGGTTGGTGGCCTGCTTCTGTCAGTCTGCCCCAAAGGGCAGCCGTGGCTACAATAGCTTACCATCACTGAGTATGGTGAGCCGTGGTTACATGCGTGGAGTGAATGTAAACTGTCCCCGCCTCTGTGAACCGCGCTATGTAAATAAAGCCCTACTTCCTACTTTTCTTTGGACAGAGGCCAACACTCTGGCATTTAGAAAACAGAATGAACCGCTAAACTAATACAAGAATGGCCTGCACTTCAGAGAGTCTAAACAAACGTCAGAGTTTACAGTTTTACACGTTATTATGTGCTGCTCAGATAATGGCAGTCTTTGTAATTGACTCTGTGCATAACTTGAAATCATAACAACGCTGCCCAAGAAGTGACTCCCTGTTTTGATCCAGCACACCAAAATAAAAGCACACAGCTCATCTCATTGATTAGTTCAGCAGGTACTTGCAACGTTACAAGAATATATATTGTCTGTTAATAGATAGGCAGAAAGAAAGTTGAACTAATGAATTGCTGAACTAATGAATAAATGGTGCTTTTATTTTGGTGTGCTGGATTGAAACAGGAAGTCACTTCTTGGGCGTTGTTATGATTTGAAGTTATGCACAGTCAATTAGGGCTGGGACTATGGACGATATCATCGTCCATCGTGATGCCACGCCCCTCCTGTCAGAAACACGCACTGATCTTCTGTGGGCCCTGTAAACCTACAAACTTTGCAGGGATTGCACTGTAAATTAAATCTCGATTATAGCTAATATGCACGCTAGTTTAAGTAGCCTACCAGAAGCCCGAAGACATGTGTTCCACGTAATTATTAAAATAAAGACGCAGCACTGCTCTATTTCTGACGCGCGGGGCTCTCTCTAAAAGCAGCTACTGTTTAACACCGTGTGGTTCCGCTTTGCTGTTCGTACGGAAACTAAACAGTTTTAAATGCCGCGATGGATCTCACATCGGAGCTGAGAGCGCATGGGTTTGGATGTTCTCACGAAGGATGGAGAGAGGAGAGAGAGGAGAGAAAGAGGCGGTGCAGGAGGTACGAGGTTACGAGCACACGGACCGGGTGGCGCGTGGAGCAGCTTCAATAACGTAGGCTACGACGCAAACTTGTAAATATTGTCCCGTTCACCCACTGTTTCTTAAACATTACGTTAAAACTGAGCAAATGCAAATAATAAGCTCTGAATTACAGCTGTATTAGTGTGATAAGAGCCTTGTTATTGAGGAGCAGATGACGCTCTAAATAAGTAGTTTTAACGCATTTCTGTTGCAAAATTCATGTTCCATGACTCTGTTCAGATCATGTTTAGTTTAGATCCATTTATCCTGCAATCTCACATTTTTCCTAACATAAATAAAATTCAGCCTATATATATAGGCTATGTAAATGTCTTTAAAAATGCTTATAATGAGAGATGGACGATATCATCACGATGGTTCACTGTAAACATCGTCAACTGACAATTAAGGGGACATCGCCCAACCCTAGAGTCAATAGTCAATTGTGCAATTTCATTTTATTGCAATTAATTTTGCAGCCTTTGTTTTAGGTTGTTATGGGCTGGAAATGTTTGTGATGCACTTTATGTAGCCTGGATAGCCAGACCCACCTCCTCTGCATGAAAGAAAATGGGTCTGGACACATGACAGGTTTCTGATTGGCGACCAATCACCAATCACAGCAGCCAGCTGAAATTTACAAGAGAACGTCACTCAGAGCGCAGCGCTGTGGCCCTAACCACTGTGACACGCAAAGACATTTTAGTGAAAAACAAAGCAGGCGCTCTGCAGAGTCAGTTATTCTGGAGAGCGGCCCCTGGCTAACACAGCTGGACTACAGCGCTCTCCTGAGTTTGCTGTTCACTGATTGGTTTCATTCACTGACAATCTGCCTTTCAAACAGCTCCGACTGCTGCATGTCCAGACTCTGTGCAGAGTAGACAGAGAGTCAGCAGCAAAGCCAGGCCTCACATTATGTGTTTGTGCTGTCCGGAGAATAAACCCTTGAGAGTGAAATTGGACTATCTGCAGTAAATACAATGTTCTCTGGAGGCAGGAACATGCTCTTGCTGAAGGTTGGGTCATCTCTGTCTTTGCACATCATAGTCTGGATCTCTGCTTCATGCTGGATTATGCTCTTTGTAGTTTGCCCAGAAAACAGTGCCATTTATGTAAAGGCACTCAGGGGCGGGCGGAGCACAGAAATGGCACGTCCTCTCTGTCCGTCCTCTCTGGCCGTCCTCTCTGTCCGTCCTCTCTGTCCGTCCTCTCTGGCCGTCCTCTCTGTCCGTCCTCTCTGGCCGTCCTCTCTGTACGTCCTCTCTGTCCGTCCTCTCTGTCCGTCCTCTCTGGCCGTCCTCTCTGGCCGTCCTCTCTGGCCGTCCTCTCTGTCCGTCCTCTTTGTCCGATATACATATGAATGAGTGAGGTGTCTTTCTTGTCTCCAGGCCACCTCTGCTTCGTGGACATTGATAACCACTGCATCGATGCCCCAGAGGACCTCCCCGTGTTCCCAGACCAGACAGAACTCATCCAAGAGCTGAGTGAAATCCTGCTGCGCTTCGGCCTCCTCCACAAGGGGTGTGGCGAGGAAGCCCGCCCTGTCCTCCCCGTCGCCCCGCCTGAGCAGCCTGGTTCTGGAGGACCTGATGGAGGATCGGCGTAACGGGAACCTGGGCGGGGACGAGCTGGCGGTTCTGGAGAAGCTTCAGGCTCTGGCCAAGCAGTGCGACGGCGGCAAGATGGCCGACGCCGCAAAGACGCTGCTGGAGGAGGACGACGAGGAGGTGAAGGCGGCCAAGCTCAACATTCAGATCCGGGAAGTGTTTGCCGGCAGGTTTTTCGCCATGTTTGGGAAGTACGACCAGTTTGTCATCAACAGCTCCTTCGATTTGGACTCTTGGCTGAGCAACAGAGAGGGAGCATGCAACTTCGACAAGGTAGTGACACAACATTCATACAGAGGCCAGGCGTTTACACAACTATACAGTACTGGGGGAATGGGAGAGACATTCAGCATTGTTCATTTCATCCACTATAATATTTGTCATCATTTTAGTCAATGTATTTTTTTTGTTAACTAAAACTAAATTAAAAGTTGTTTATGAGACTAACTCTGTGACTAACATGTCCAGATATTTTTGTGGACTAAAATATGACTAAATGAAAATGAAAGAATAAAACCATCCAAACTTATAGTCTGAAAGAGCCTCATATCATTTCAGCTCTGAGCTTTGTTCATGAGCAGAACAAACATAAAACACAGGACCTTGATTAAATATAATTATAATAAATATTACTATAACTAGACTAAAATTGAAGAGAATGATTTGACAAAATCTTAACTAAAAAAAATGATATTCTTGTCAAAAGACTAAGACTAAAACCAAATTAAGATATGTTGTCAAAAGTAACACTGGTCGGAGCCACATTGCTGTGATGTGAACAGTGTATATGGGACCTGCCTTAACCACTAGACTACCAACTGCAGTCGCTTTAATGAAACAGTGTCTGTGTTAAGTATTTGATTTGATGGTAGTTTTACTCCAGTGAACTAGCAAATCTATAAAGAAAATTCCTATGTAAGTAACAGCGAGATAGAAATAGGACCTGCTCTTTTTTATTGTTATTGGTTTGGTTTATTTGTCGGGACAGTGCATGTTAATGAACAAGCCATGCGCACTCTCAAACACACTCTCATTCATCCTTGCCTGTTGTACATGTCTTTAGTGGTAGGGGAAACCGGAGTACCCGGAGGAAACCTACCCTCATGGCCCTTTTGTACAGTATGGTTCCTCTGCATCAGTGATGGATCAATGTTCACCACATTTCCCAAAAGGAGGGAAAGTAACTTGAGGTCTGCAGCCAGTAGTTTTCCGAACAAAGGTGGGTGGGACTTGGACAAGTTGAACCTTTTTCACTCCCCCTGCTGCCAAGACTAAGCACATGAGTGCTGCTGACGAAGGCGACCGGACTAACGAACTGTGAGGCTGTAAACTGGAGCTCGTCTTGCATTTGCAAACATCCAAGTTCTGCCTTCTCTTCCAGGGCTCCTTCCTGTCGGTGCAGCCCGCCTCACACCTCACCTTCATGTCCCGCTTCCTGGAGACGGTCATGTTCTCCTCGTTTGTGGAGGGGAAGGTGATCTCGCGCTGGGCCGACCGCGAGCCCATGCAGCAGCTGTTTGACAGTCGCGTGGAGAGACAGCGGCTGTATGACACGGATGACGACGACCCACGGAGCGGCCGCTACAGGAAGTGCACTGCGCTACACGAGTCAGGTACAGCCATACTAGGGGGCGCTGTGACTTAATATTGTTATTCTCCTGCTGTGAAATGTTTTCATTCACTCAACAGGAAAAACAAGATCATTTGTCTTTTATTAGGCTCAAGTGATATTTTGCTTAAAAGCCTCGAGGAAACATTAACGTTCTTAATGCATTTCTAATTGGCTAATTCTTCACCCCAATGAATTTATTAGCTTGTGTCACACTACTGTCAGTAAAGTGAACTGCTGGTTCACCTCGGCCTGTCACGATCACAGAATTTGAACTTTGATATACTGAGCCACAAAAATGTTGCGATAAACAATATTATTGAAGACCTTTAATGCCACAGAAACTAACTCTAAAGCTCAAAGATGACAGGAAAGTACTTCATCTTAAAATCTCTCACTGTAAACAAGAATTAAAATGAAATACCTACTCAAGGTCAAAAATAAAATATTAGAATAGAGGAAATGTGACAAAAAGACGATACATATTGTATCGTTTATCTGTCATTTATTGAAGGATAAGTTGATATAGTAAATATCGTGATAGGCCTAGTTTCACCTTTGATCAAAGGCTTTAGAATCAGATGCACAGCACAAGTAGACTGTAAAATACTCAAGGACAAAAGTGTTATTCCACTTCTTCAAAAAGTCAGTTACAGGGGGCCTTGAAAGCAAAGACAAAAAAAATGCTCTTTTCTATTTCTGTTTTCTGCTCAGTGCAGTATTAAGCCATAACAGTCAGAGAGCATTTCCTGGACCATGTTGAGTGCATTGTTTGCATATTATAGTTTTGTGCAGCACAGAGGTCCCCTGCAGTCTAATGCAGTGGACACATTTTCCTCCGGAGAATATATATATTTATATATTTTCCTATATAAACCAATGATGACATCAGCCCATAGACATATTATTAATAGACCGTTAATACTCACTCCTCCCCATTTACCATAATGACCACGTTCGAGGGGAAAATTATGGCGGATTTACAGGCTCCTCCTCCCCAGCTCTGACGAAGCATGTTCCTAATAAGGGCGGGATCTTCACTGTAGACTCGGCCCTTGCGTGACGTTTGCTCGCGCAGTCAGACCCCGTTACAGTAAGTAGGAGATTTCTAAAATGTATCCTACCATAACCAGCCCGGTGCTTCTAGTTGTGTCTAACCCAGCGTAATCACAGGAGGAATATCTAGCTGTAGACAGTTCCAAACAACAGACAATTGTTTTTAACGTGTCTAAAGTGCAATGCATTCCAATGGGGCCTAGCGGCTATATGGTGGTACTACAGCAATGGCGGAGCAATGGCGGCTCCAGTGTCGTCGTCGCAAAGCAGAGCAGCCAGCGGCCATTGCATCAGCCTTTTAGTTAGCCCCGCCCACTTTTGTGACAGAAGCGTTTCCACTCGGTCTAAGCACTACCTGTGAGCAGGGATTTACAGAGAGTGACCATAAGAAAATGGGAATAAACGGAAAGAGCTGAAAAAGCTCAAAGGAGTTTGCGTGGCCTCAGGCTGATCACATTGCGGGCAAACGGCATGCAAAAGTCATCTCCGATTATTTTCGTCACATTCTTTTCTGTTGTGATTCTGCATTGATGGTTTGGCTTTGAGGATCTATAAAGAACAATATATTTACCCAATAGGGTTGGGACGATGGACGATATCATCGTCCATCGTGATGGATAAGCAACATCGTGATGGACGATGATATCGTCCATCACGATGGAGAGCCACCATCGTGATGCCACGCCCCCTCCTGTCAGAAACACGCACTGATCTTCTGTGGGCCGTGTAAACCTACAGTACAAACTTTGCTGGGATTGCACTGTTAATTAAATCTTGAATATAGCTAATATGCACGCTAGTTTAAGTAGCCTTCCAGAAGCCCGAAGACATGATGTGTTAGCCGTAATTATTAAAAGAAAGACGCAGCGCCGCTCTATTTCTGACGCGCGGGGCTCTCTCTAAAAGCAGCTACTGTTTAACACCGCGTGGTTTCGCTTTGCTTTTCGAACGGAAACTAAACAGTTTTATAATGCCGCGATGGATCTCACATCAGAGCTGAGCGCGCATGGGTTTGGATGTTTTCACGAAGGACGGAGAGAGGAGAGAGAGGAGAGAAAGAGACGCAGAGGTACGAGGCTAGAGCACACGGACCGAGCGGTGCGTGGAGCAGCTTCGTTTTGAAGCACCGACGCAAACTTGTAAATATTGTCTCGTTCACCCACTGTTTCTTAAACATTACGTTAAAATTGAGCAAATGCAAATAATAAGCTCCGATTTACATTTGTATTAGTGTGATAAGAGCGTTGTTATTGAGGAGCAGATGACGCTCTGAATAAGTCGTTCTCCTCTGAGACTTTTACGCACGAGTTTTAATGCATTTCTGTTGCAAAATTGGTGTTCCATGACTCTGTTCAGATCATGTTTAGTTTAGATACATTTATCCTGTAATCTCACATTTTTCCTAACATAAATAAAATGCAGCCTATATATAACTGTCTTTAAAAATGCTTATAATGATAGATGGACGATATCATCGTCCATCACGATGGTTCACTGTAAACATCGTCAACTGCCAATTAAGGGGACATCGCCCAACCCTATTACCCAAAGCTTTGTCAGAAATTTTAGGTCGATCTCTAAAAATATCACGAAAGCTATATTTTATTTTACATGTGAAACAACAAAATAAAATTGAAAATCCAGGTGTATCACTATGAATAAACATAACCATTGCTATGTTCTGTGTAATTGTGTTTACAGCTCAGGCTGTGGAGCGCAGGCTGAAGAAGGTGGACCACACGGCCATCCACCCGCACCTGCTCAACATGAAGATCGGACAGGGCCGTCACCAGCCGGGATACTTCCCACGCCTGCAGGCTGACGTCCTGGCTCAGGGACACAGCGCTAAGTTAGTGCTCTCCGCACATGCAGTCCACACAGTTGGTCATTTATTATTTGTATAGAAATAGGACGTGTAGGATATAGAGTAGAAGGGGTTTATTCTGTTTGTAGTAAAACAATTCTAATAGATTTGAAAAAGGGGATTGTGGACGCCCTACAGTATTTTTCCTTTGAATAAACTGGAGAGAATAGAGATGTTGTCCTTAGAGTGTTAGAAAGTATTTCTTTCTTTCCTTTCCTGAGTAATGATCTATAGTGTTGTTGTTTTTGTAGGAGAAGACGATAACGATATCATTACGTTGACGCACCTTTGTTTAATGTCAATAACGTGACGATGACGAGTTAAAAACTGCTCTTTGACTTAAACATGACAAAACGCCAATGAGTTCATATTGACGAGATGAAAATGCGAGAAAGTGGTTCATGCTTGAGTATGGAGCGGAGCGGGAGAAATGAGAAACGTAACTATAGTTCTGTGAGTGTGGGCGTAGCCCCCTATGGGCTTCGCTATTGGTTAAAAACCCTGCGCGAAGGCCGTAGGGAAGAATGTCTTCCCAGCAGGCACAAATAACCACGATTGGAGCACACCCAGGACAACGTCATGCAGTCAGTGTCACCAACCAGACGCGCCCATGGGCAGTCAGAGCAGGGCCACGGGATGCTCCTCCAGAGCACCAAGGCACCTAACGCCATATATATATAGAAGGAAGCATAACGGTCACCTCTCCCAAGAGCGCCCATGCAACCCAAACAAAACAGAGTACGTGTATCGCCTGTCCCAAGAGCACACACGCACCCACAACCAAAAAAGGAAAAGTGAAGGTGCAGAGGCCGCCTCTCCCAAGAGCGCCCGCACCTCCACGCCCAGACAGGTCGCCTCTCCAAGAGCACCTGCACTGGGCAGTCAAAATCAAATTAAACCCGCCCGCCGCTCAAAACCGAATGAGCGGCAGAGCCAGAAGCGACGTCCATCAAGTACGAGCGGGCGAAGGTCGACGAGGATGACCAGGAAGCCGCCAAGCACACATCCTCTACCGATGATACTTTGATGATCACCTTGACATGATTGGAGCGGGTAGATGCTTTTATCTCTCAGGCGCGAGGCGATGCCTCAAGTTATAACCAATAGCGAAGCCTGTAGATACGAAACAGAACACACCGCCATCAGGTCACATGACATGACATGCGGCAGGCTCCGCCCCCTCTCTCTCTCCCCCAACGCTCCAGTCTGGGCCTATAGCTCTATGGTCTGAGCAGCTGACAGCGACCAAACTGGGACTTTATCTTTTCCCCCGGAGTGAAATACAGTAATGTATGAACACAGACAGAATGTTAATGAACAAATGTGCAGACAGTGCAGTTAATCTGGAAACGATGATCACAAGACATGTTCACATGTTCACTTCTGCCTTCTGTGGTGGAATCTGAGTTTAGCACAGCCTGTCAACCTTATCCACCTAAATTCACTTGTTAAAATACTAATACTTAATGACTTTTTTGAATTTTTTTTGAATGAAACTTCACTAAAGTGATCACATTTAGAAATGACCGAAATGTGACTAAAACTAAAAGCATTTTGTCCTAAAGCTGCCAAACACAAGACTGGTGGGAAACAGCTTATTGTGTAGCGCGGTTATATTCCACTATTGCTCTGTTTCCAGGTGAAAGCACATGTTAGAGCAGAAATATAAAAGGCTTTATGTGTTTGTCATAAACAGGCGCTGCGGTCAAGTGACTGCCTCACGCAAGGTGGATTTTCGAAAGTCTGCGGACTATTCCGGAGCGGACATGGATCAGTCCCAGGTAATCTGTCACTGCTTGTTACTTCTGTCAGGGGAACATACTTCAATAGAGCTCTGCTATTGTACATCTGTATCTGCTGTGGTTTAGTGCCACTGTTTGCAATAGTCACATAAAATGAAACTGTGTTGTTAATAGTAAATACATTGTTTTCAGATTCTTAAAGTCCTAAGTCAAAAACAGCGCTGCGTAAGTCTTGAATAATCCCGTGTATTCTGAAGTGTTGGTGTGACTCTGTTCATCCCATTACAGTGATGTGGCTTTGCCCTTTTCTCCCAGTCTCCGCTTTCTGTCCAGGCACGTCGTTGTAAACTGGATATTGTCCCATTTAGAGTTCGACCGATACTTTCATGGTTTATACATCGTTTTCCCCAGACATTTAAAGAATATGATGGAAGCTAATCAGCTATTGGTAACACGTCACTTTGCATATTTTCATACCTGCGCCAAGAAGGGAGGAAGGAGGTAGCAACCATAAAACTCACTTTAGAAAAATAATGATCTGAAACCCTCTAAACCAAAGGGGAAATGAATCGAAGTCACAAACTCTACTTTGGTCAATCTCAACAATGGCGACACAGCTCTTAGTTTTGGAGACAGTGAGAGGTTGTTGTGTTCAATGAAATTGGAGAAAAGTATTTGTTTTCGTTTGAGTTGAGGTTTGTATAAAAAGTATGTCTAAATTCAGTAGTTTATTTTTATTATAAAAAAATAAATAAATGGAAAATTAAGATTGATCAATAAGAGGAAAAAGTCCTAAATGCATTTTAGTATTTAAGTACAGTATGTAAATAACTGTGCTGTCAGTAATTACACACGGCTGATGAGCTTCCATTGTGCGTCTTTTAAACTTAACATAGAGTTTATCAATAAGTTACTGGAAAAATGAATGATCTTTTCTGGAACCAGAGCAGGTCTGAGATGGGCTTGTCCGTACAGTGCACTGTCTGCATCAGAACAGTATAGTCAATCATATCAGACCTCTGGGATAAACTAATGCTGCTGTAAAGTTCATGTGCCTGAAAAATACATCGGTCGATCTCTAACGCTGATCTTTCCTCGTGAAATCATTCAGTATTTCCATTTTTACAACACGGTGCACTTTGATCCTCCTGTTCATGTGCTCTTCATATTCCCCTCGTTCAGAAGCACATCCTTCTCCGTAAAAACCTGGCCCACACCAAGCTCCTGGACTCGTGTCCGCGCGCCATCGCCCAGACTCACCGCGAGTTCGTGGACGGCCTCCTGAACGAGTGTCGCCTGAAGGTGGGTAAGCGTCACTGTGTGCACTGACTGTCCCGTGGGCTAACCCTGTGCTCTGGGCAGACCAAGAGGATGCTGATGGAGCGCATGGGGAAGGAGAGCGTGGAGCTGGGGCAGGGAGAGGCCAACATCATGGGACTGCAGGAGAACACGCTCATCCACGGCCTGTGCGACCTGTTGGAGAGGACCTGGGGCCACGCGCTGCAGCTCAAACAGGTCAGTTGGCTTATCGGACATGAAGGAGAGCTACCAGGCACATCATAACGTTACTTCCTGCTGATGCTTTAATAGTGCACCAACTCAAGGCTAACTGAAGAAATGATCGTCACAGTCATGGCCATCTAAATCAGGGGTGGGCATTTCATAAGGGGTCACCAGCAATAACTCAAACCTATTCCGCTTATTGTACATTGCACTAAATTGTGTATTTTGAATAGTTGATAGTGGTATTTAGGACTATCGTGGACTATCATTCTCTGTAAATATTTAGCCATTTCAAGCCAAGTACTAAACCACATGTAAACCGGTAGTCAGGACTAAGACCAACTCAGGCCTAAACCACTTGTAAACCAGGCCAAAAACAGGTCAACTACAAGACACCTCCTCAAATAACACGCCTCTCACTCAGATGTGCAGACAGAGGCTGATCTGTGGGAATGACAGGGACTATGACAGGCCCGGTTACATTCTGCTCTGTCCTTACATCGACTTGTTCTTTCAACCTAATGTTCAGTTTGTAATGATATTTTGTCTTTGCTAGTTTTCAGTTGTAGAGATGAAAAGGTCAGATCTGTGTATGACCCTTACTTTGTTCCAGGGGAAGTCAGCACTGTGGTCCCATCTGCTGCATTACCAGGCGGCCCAGAGGAAGACCGAGGCCCCGGCCCAGTCTCCAGGTAAAGGTCTGTCTGTGGACTCACTTAGACCTCAGGGACACGGTCTTTTGACACACTGTCTTTGTGTGCAGGCTCCGAACAGAAAACATTTAGTGACGTCACCCTGCAGCTAAGAGGCTCTTTACTACAAGACATGAGGTACGAGATACAGCACGGATCATATACTATAGGCTACCTCTATCACATCCATTTCAACATTGTCCTAAAAGCTCTCATTTGAAGCTAAACTCCTGGACTTGTCGTCTGCCAATGAAACTGGAGTGAAACAGTTTCACACAAACTGTCCAGCATCCTTCCTCTGTAGTCCACTTCGTTCACTTCCTCGGGAGTGAGCTCGTCTGAAGTAGAGCCGAGTGTCCTCGTCAGGTCATATGATCAAACCATATGATAAAATAACGATCCATACTTACAATAAGCTGTTTTAAACTGTTTTTCTGATGACGTAATGTGCTGAATGAAAAGAAAAGTGAGTGGTCAAACTGTGGAAGAGCGAGGGCACAGTGGACCCAAAACAGCGTGCTGAAATGCAAACACCGGGCATATGAAGAGACATAAGCCTCTGTCATAGTTTTTGCGCTCACTTCCACATATTCACCGCTCACTTTAGTGCATGCGCCCTCGATCCCTGTGTACTGTGCGTGTCGATGTTGTATTTGTGCCCTCAACTTAAAGATAGTTATCTGAAGCCATACAGGGGGCGCTTTATTGGCGGCAGAGGGATGATTTATTACAAACATTCCTGTTTAGTTGGTGCTTCAGAGGAAACTAATTTTAAAAACAAAAATCAGCAGATTCCAAAACAAAAAACAGCAAGTCCCTATCTCTCAATGTTCCAAAATTATAAGCAAAAATCTGCAACAAAAAACAGGTGTACAAACGTGTCGTTTCTCTGTTCCCCTGAGGCCTAGGAATTTGTGGGAGGCTTGGATCGAACTCTTTCCAACGCAAAAAAAACAAGAAGTCTCTATCACTTTCGGTTCCAGAGACATCAGCCTTTTAGCTGCATGATATTTCAAAATACCCAAATATCGGCCCGATATATCGGTCGACCTCCAGATGTGAGGGTCTGTGTGAACTGGAAGTGCTGTGATGACGTGGATTCCTCTGAAGTGTTTCAGACGCCAAGGATCCTGGCGATGGAGAAACACCCAATGAGTCAGTTAAAACTGGATCACGTCATGACATCAGCAGGTGATGGCAGGTGTTTTGAGTTGTTGAGAGGCTCTCAGGCTGATCATGCAGGATTACTCAAACACACATGAATGAAAGACTAATCTTTAGAACTACACATGTCTTTACTAAATGTGAATATTGGATGGTCTGGGGTAACTGTGCTCCTCTGTCCACAGCTTCATTCAGACCATGAGCGAGGGCATGTCTGAAGTGGGTCAGGCCAGAGCTTGGATTCATCTGGCCTTGGAGAAGAAAATGCTTTCTCAACACCTCAAAGAGCTGCTCATGAATCAGGAGCTAATTCGGTGAGTCGCTGCTCTCTTACAGCTGCTGTGTGTGGAATCATCGGACTAACCTCGGGAATATCTTTGTGTGTGTGTTGCAGACAGCTGTACAAAGCACATGCCTTCCTGCTGTGTGAGGAGGAAAGGGAGCAGTTTCTGTTCCATTTGCTGTCTCTGAACACGGTGGACTACCTCTGCTTCACCCGGGTCTTCACCTCTATCAGTACGTCAGTCTGCTCCTCTTCATGAGACCATCTCTTATTGACTTCACAAAGGGATCAAATATGGGCATTTCATTGGTACATAACAATATTCAAACTGTAAACAAAACTTTGGCAGTACATCTTGGCCAGGTCTCTACTGGTAAATACATCACTATAACATCAGTCTGAGTGTTTTACTACGTTTATCGTTAACAGAGAATTGGATGTGGCTATTCCAACACAATCCCCTTCTCCATAACTCGCATCACATTCTAGAACTGTTTTAACATCCACCCTGTCTGTGTTCAGGTATCCCATATCGTGTTGCCATTATACCCATGAAGAAACTAAGCATCACCATGGCAACGGTCAACCCTTGGGTGTGTGTGTCGGGGGAACTAGGCGATTCAGGAGTCAGGCAGTTCCCCAAGAACACACAGGAAATCTACTTCCAGGTGTGTCCCGTTAGCATGTTATTAGCGTGTTGTGAATGACGTGCCAAGGATCACGCTCTGAGCTTCTGTCTGTGTGTCCCTCTCTCAGTGTAAGAACCTGGGCCAGCTAAGCACGCTCCAGTTGGGACAGGACAACTCTGGACTGCTGGCCAAGTGTCTCATCGACTGTGTCATGGTGTACAACGAGATCACCGGACACACTTACAAGTAGGTTATTATTACCAAGCGTCACGGGTTTGATCCCCAACCATTTCTGTGGACTTTACTCTCTCCGTGTCTGCGAAGGTTTCCCCTACCACTAAAAACATGTACAATAGGCCTGGATGAATGAGTGAATGGTTGGTGGCGGTCAGAGGGATCAATGGCACAGACTGGTAGCCTTGCTTCCATCAGTCTGCCCGTTGTGTGGCTTAGCTGTGAGTCTTGCCCGGATACCTCGTCTTTTGTCCCTTTGTTGTTTCCTGTAGCTCCCTTGTGACGCCTCCACTGTGCTGCAGCTGTGGGTGCTCTTGGTGCCTCTTCAGTGTCTCAGAAGAAGACATTTGTAGGTCTCAAATGTCTTTATCTCAGAAGCTGCTGTTTGTTCCACTTTTAAAAAGCTGCTTTCTTCAGGACCATTATGGACTCTTTGCAGGAAGAAAATCCACAGAACCTCCACAAAAACACGGCAAAGGCGTACAAATGTATCCAGAATAAAAATGCGGAACACAGAAACCACAAATGCAGCTTGCAGAAAAAGGCCAAAAAAAGGCAGCTGTACCGAGAGAGAGGGGCTCTTTAACCAGAAAGCCCTTCATTTGCACAATGAGAAGAGCAGAAACAGAATTTTCAAAAGAATGAGTGCGGCGCTTTGAATAACTTGATAACACAGGCTTGAAAAGTGCAATACAAGTGTAAGCCATTACTGTAAATCCTATCATTCAACAAGAAAACGTGAACCATTAGTATCTGCTGTCAGTGAGGGGAGAGAAACCATTAGTAACTTTGTAAATACACGACCTGACCAAAAAAAACATTGATGCGCCTGCAACATACGCAAATATGTTTGCCTAAGCCTTAATCAGAACTAGAACGGATCACAACATGCACTAACTACTCAAATAAAAGGTTTATAATAAGACTCCGAAGCTCAGCAAAAGAATAAAATGTAATATTTCCTCCATTCCCAGGTTCCCCTGTGGCCGCTGGCTGGGCAAAGGAGTGGGCGACGGCAGCTTGGAGCGCATCCTCATCGGCCAGCTGGTCTCACCTGCTGCAGAGGAGGATTCTGGGAGGTGGTCAGCGACACCCCCTGAGCTGGCCTCCCCCTCCCAGACTGTGATGACGGTGCTGGGATCGCTCGGCAGCCGCAGCAGTACGTGGTGACAATGAACACATTCTTTACAACAATGGCTGACCCACTTGCTGCTAAAACACCACAATAGCACATTCAGTTGCTGCTATCCACTTTCCTCTTCTCAGTCGTCAAACCGTTTGCTCTACAGTTGAACCTGTTTGTGTGACACTGTTTTGCAGAAGTACACGCAGTGGAGGTGCAGGAGGACATGAGGGAGGCGGCCAATAATCTGGTGAAGTACTTCCATAAACCCGAGCAGGAGGTCAGTGTTCTTCAGGAGGAACATGTTTTAAACTCCGCACTCGCGTATTATCCTTCATGGCTGTGTGGGGACACACATTTCATTCAGAGCTTGTAATTCTGCTATTTTAGACACTACAGGCAAAACGCTTTTTTTTCAATGTTCAGGTTTTGGGCCAAATTGGTCTATTAACACATAAACTTTCACCTGGAAACACAAAATACTTTATCTTCACAATAATATGTTTAATCAATGTTTCGCCATAGATTTATTTGAGAAATTGAGAAATTGTCATTTCAAGGCCCATCCATCCATCCATCCATCCATCCATCCATCCATCCATCCATCCATCCATCCATCCATCCATCCATCCATCCATCCATCCATCCATCCATCCATCTTCTTCCACTTGTCCGTGGCCGGGTCGTGGGGGCAGCTGTTGGAGCTGCCCAAATCATACTGCACCAGCCCCCATGGCTCCTCCTGCAGGTGGTGGGTCCACAGGAGGACCATTTCAAGGCCATTTTTATCAAAATGCATTTTTCTCTCTTTGGTGTGACAGTATCTCCACGTCAGTAGTTCCTGCAGACTTCACATTTTCCAGCCTTGGACTGAACAATATTTGAATTTTTTTTCAGAGGGAGTTTTTAAAAAAACAAGGCAAAATGTTAATTTCTACAGATTTTTCCACTATTTTAAAACAAAAATAAAACTGAAAAAAAATCTTTGTAACTAATATATGAACAAAATAAAAACATACATTTAAACCTAGCTCAATTCATTATTCAGATTTCATTGCTGAAAATATGAAATTATGAGCATTTTTAGGCATAAAACGCCTTATTTTTATAAGAAAACATAAAATGACAGAAAATATGAAAAACATTTGTATCTCATGTTTATATCAGTAAACTACAGCAAAGGTTTCACATTGATACTTCTGAATTTAAAAGGTTTCTCTATTGACCTGCAGAGTCTCTCCTTAAAGGTGGGTAATGGGACAGTTATTTTTCTCTGTTTACTTACTGCAGTCAACTTAATGACAGAAACTTTACTTAGTGGGACGGATCAGGCTCCAAATGACTGCTCTCTGGGTCCTGGTACTTTCCCTCAGCCGCCTAATAATTCAATAGGACCAATTGACCTATAAAGTATATGACGTTCATAATAGGCTAATACTGTTTAATGGGGATCTTTGTAGCATGTGAGGACATAAAAGGTAACTCTAGAATTATTCAGTCATGGAGCTTTAAAGGTCCTGGACCTGATTTTTTTCCCCCTTTCGTTTACACACAATGAATTGAAGTGAGTTGTGGTTTAAACTCGTTCCTTATTTTCCAAACACATTTCTAACATTCAAACTCTTCACAGGGATGAGTTCATTATTCACAACTTTCAGTCACTATGACATAAACAAGAAGCTGCTAGTTCACCACATAATCAAAGCCTTTAGAACAGGGGTGTCCAAACCTTTTTCACCGAGGGCCGTATATTGACATGTACAGTATAAGGCATGGAGGGCCACAGATCATTGGTCAATGCATTCAAACATTCAACTGTGTATTTAAGAGAGGCTTGGAACCATAATGCCAGCTCAGTCTCATAATAAATGTTCATTTTGAGGTTTTAATTGTGTGGAATTATTAAAATTGCAGGAAAATTACCATCTCTGGCGATGTGTGGTAATAAAACAAGAAGCCTGAGGGCCACCAAAAATTGGACTGAGGGCCGCATTTGGCCCTCTGGCTGCACTTTGGACATCCCTGCTTTAGAATCGGGTGTCTGATTTTACATATCCCCCTCCTCCCTGAGTGGTTAAGCCTCTTGAAATGTAAAGTGTTGATGTAATTGTGAATAAATCAACATTACAACTTGGCCTCAGATCTGAGGAAATAGATTGTTTATGGAATATTCTTACATCCCCTGTCGTTAGAGCAAGGGTGGGCATTTGATTTTCACAAAGGGTCACCTGAATGGAGTTGGAGGGCCACAACTCTCTCCCATTGCAAAATGCACTACATTACATCTGGAACCCGCTTTATTGTAATTGTAAATAACAATGATGTAAATGTCTGTGTAAGCTCTGTGGTCTTTATCTGGACCTGAGCTGAACCTTAGTTCGCTGACAAAGCCTTTTGGATGAGAGGCGAAACGTTTGAGACTTTAACTACAGAGTACAGAAGATGACTCAAGTACCTTCATTGAAGAAAAACTGATGTAAAGTGATTGTAAAGCGAACAAAGGGGCAGATACGTATCATAAGACGCTCTTTTCTCTGCTCCTTTTCATTCAAACTGACATTGACCTGGCTGTTTTGTTGTATGTATTTTAATCTAACTTTTGAATGAAATAAATAAATGTAGAGCCATTTGAGCCCACCTTGGCAGGGGATGGTCCTGTACCTCTGATACAGCACTATACAGAAAATGCCGAAAAGAAAGAGAGTTGAGGGCCAGATAAAATTACCTGGAGGACCGGATCCAGCCCACGGGCCGCAGTTCGAGAACGTGAATGGTCAGACTGGTGCAATGTCTGGAGTTCATGTCTCCAGGTCCCGCACTGATGGTAAATGAACGTCTCAGAGTCCTAGATAAGACATCCAGACATCTATCCCCTCCACACTGTTGTTTGTTCTTCAACACAACCTTAAAGAAAGACAAACCCTGAGATTGTGCTGAAGGGCGACTGCTAACGCTGACCTGTGACCTGAGAGCTAAAATAGTCCATGAACCTCCTGTCCTATTTGTGTTGTCCCAGAGGGGAAACCTGACCGTGCTGCTCTGTGGTGATGGAGGGCTGGTGCGTGCGCTCGAAAAGTTTCTCCTGCACGGCCTGAAGTCCAGCCGCCTGTTCCAGAGAAACGTGTTTGTGTGGGACTTCATTGGTGAGTTCAGCCATCGCCATCTGCTGGCTGTGATGAGGTTTTGTTGCGCTCATCAGTTCCACTCGTTTGCCTTTTGGACAGAGAAAGCAGTGGTTTCCTTGGAGACGGCCGATCAAATGGGTGACCTGAGCGGGGCCATGCGGGCTAAAGGTCAACCGTGGGACTCCCTGTGTCACTACGTCAATGCCATCAACTCGTCGCCACGGAACATCGGGAAAGAGGGGAAGTTTCAGCTGTTTGTCTGCCTGGGAATACGGTAAGAATGCTTTAGGAACATCATCTACAAAATCAGCTGTTAGGGCAGCTGGGTGGGGGTTTGTTGAGGGGGAGTTACTGCCCTCTTCAACTGGCCTGCTCTACACCCTGGCTTTTTAATGCACCACACTATGCAGGGCTTACATCATACTTCACATATAACTCAATTAAACAAATATAATAATAATGATGATAATTAAACCCAAATTAAATTATATTGAGGATGGTAATGACAACTGGGAAGTAGCAAGATCTCAGAGTATAATATGTATTAATGAACCTTTATAACATAAAAGTAGCACATTCTTTTGTTCTTTGTTCTTTATTTTGCTGTTGTTTTTGTTTTATTCTTGTTCATCATTTATTGTTACTTTGCCCTATGTTCCTTTGTTTATGATTTGCTACCTTGTAAATATTAAATGTAATGTTATTATTTTTATTTTGGGGTGGGCGCTTATAAGCCTTTGGCTTCAGCCCACTCCCTTTGAGCAGGTTAACTGCTCAAACAAACAAATAAACAAATACTCTGTCAGGGCAGGGTTCAGGGCTGCGTGCAGTTCCCCCTGTGCCTGTCTAGGTTTCCTAAGGGTGCCCTGGTGTCCCCTACCACTAAAACATGCACAATAGGCCCGGATCAATGTGAGTGTACATGGATGGAAATGAGCACATAACTAGAGTGGAGTGTTTGGTTATTTATTTGTTTATTTTGTAAACACGCCAGATTGTATCTATGAGCTCATTTCCATCTGTCGTCCCCCACTCGCACTCAACCAGGCCTATTGTACATGTTTTTAGTGTTAGGGGACACTTACGCAGACACGGGGAGAACATGCAAACTTCACACAGAAAGGCCCCGTCCAGGTGGGAATTGAACCCTGGACCTTCTAGCACAAACGCTAACCGCGTTGCCCAATACAGTTTATTATACAGTTTCAATTATAATTCATGGGTATCAAATGAGGACAAATTAGGAATGTAGTTATTGCAATTTATATTTCATGTTTTTAGCAACATAAAGATAAAGAGAAGTTCAGAGCGCTCTGGTGTCATTTTCCCAAAACGGTTTGGATGGTTTTCAATGGTCAGACCTTTAGATCAGTGCTTACAACAACACAGGGTTTTCTGCAGTAATAGTCACTCAATGAACAATGCCAAATGAAAGCCTTAAAAGTCATTAAAAGCATAAAATCACATTCAAACTAAATCAAAATGTCTTATAGAAAATATAATTTTTCCTGAGATACAGAACCCACAATGATGACATTGCTCAACTAATTTGACTTTATTTGTCAAAAACTAAGGTCTAAAACGAATTCCGCCGCAGTTCTGACTGAAATCTTACCCAATCTCTTCCTCAGAGTTTCCCGTTTTGTCCAATTTACTTTTAAATATTAACATGTCCCCTCATTCCCCTGTTTGATTCAATGTGTACGAATCTACTATGAAAATATAGTATTTAGGCATTAAAATGGCATTATGACAAAAGCTTCATGTCGATCAAGAACAGTTGTAGTTTGTGTTTTGTGCCTTTTTTCTTCAGAATTATATATTTTAATACATTTTTACAGTATTTGCTATATTAGGATTTTCATATTTCATCATTTATATCACAACTGGACCACCAGGATGGTAAGTAAAGGCGCTAGGCTAACCACTCAAGGAGCCGGGTCACTGAAAGGGCAAATACATATTAAGATCCACTTTTTATGTTTACATAAAAAGTTGCATAGTGCACCTTTAAAAAATTGCCCGTTTTTTTCCTCTGTTTGATGAAATGTTTGCAAATCTTAACAGAAATATACACTGACTTTTTTGTCTTCTGCGTTTGTGGCATTAAAATACAGTTTATTGGGCATTAAAAATGGCATTAAAAAGCATTACATTTGTTTTAAACTTGAGCCAGACTGGTAAAGACTGAATGGCGTTGTGTGTTTTGCAGGGACCAGCTCCTGGCTCTCTGGCTCCCCCTGCTGGCCGACTGCCCCTCACTGCTCGGACCTACGAGGAGAGCGCTCTGCTCCGGGATCGTGCCGCTGTTCAGTCCTTTTCTCGCATCTTGCACACTATCTACGGCTTCAGCATCACCCTGGAAGCGTCTCTGATCAAAGGCATTGACCTCTGACTTTTTCCAAACGAACAAACTCCTGGACTATTTCCTGTAACTGTATAATGGCCTTGTTACCTGCTGTACAGCAAGTGTCCCAGTATGGACCAGTATTGTTCCTACAGACTTTTCTTATGCTCGTTTACACTGTGAAATCCATGCATTCAAATCCTCACAACTACTTTGGATTATATTTTCATCACGGGATGTACTGTCGACCCATGTGACCATCCTGCTCCTGTATTGCTTGCACTTGGATTGGAAGTAGCCTAACCCAATGCATGGCCCAAATCTATGTGTTTATGTCTCCATATCCCATGTGTGCGTGTGCTCTGGGTCAGGTAAAGCGTGTAACATGCTAATGGAGGAGAGATGTGCTCCATCATTTCTCAGTTGGTCACACACTGGAGCTGAGCTGGTGGCCTGTTTGTGTCAGTCTTTGTCACTGTCATCGTTGTAAATAATTGGGCTCATATTAATGTGAAGAATAGCTACTGGATTACTGTACAAAGATCTATATCCAAAACCTTTTTCTCTAAAAGATGATGTAGTATTATGTTTTAAACGTTACAATGTTGTTTCCAGAACTATTGAAAATACTGCAGATGGGAAAAGCAATAATTGTTATTTATGTGTTTGTTGTAAAGAATAAAAGTGGAATCGCGTGACGCCGTGTGGTGTGCATTATGGTCTATGGCCTGTAGCTCCTTGTTTGATTATGAATGGGATCAAGTTTTGTCTTTCATTTATCGGCTCTTTTTAAACACCACAAAGAGTTAGCTTTTCCATTTGCCAGATACTAAAAGCTGTCCTTGTGAAGGGGATATCTTTGCGAGCCGCGCCGCTGTGCTCCTCTGTGTGGGATGTTATATCTATAGTGGGACCTCTAATCTTGGTTGTTGTCACGCGATTCTTGTCAACAAAGCGCCTCTCGCGGCTAGACGCCGAGCCTAAAAGCGCAGGCCTCCAGACGGGCCATCTGGTGTTCGTAGTAAAAAGTGCAGGCCCCGCCTCTGTGCTTCCATTCTCCAATGTGCCATAGCAACCGGGGCCGAGCCCCTGTTCCCGCGCAATGTTCCGTCCTTATATGGCCAGTAGCATGCAGACGCACGGACACGTCACACGTCGTTTATGTAAATAGCTTGATTGAAGAAAAAGAAAAAAACGCTTCTGCTCTACTCTGAAATGGAGGTGTGGATACAACGCATGCGCACTTTGTCCACAACTCTCCAGTCCCGTCCACAAGCGCCGACATCAACAAGAGACTTACTGATGCAGGAGATGTTCTATGAGTAACTAGTATCTTATTATACGGATTCACACTGTTACATCTGACTTCACTTCAGCGAGGTAAGGAGAGCTGCTGCATTCACGCACCGACCTGGATGTGTTTTAGAAGATGGCCATAGTAGATTTAAAGATACGCTTCAAAGCAAGCCTCGAGTTGTTCAGTAGTGAGTGTTTGGGGATATGTCCTGCATTAAAGTTGTGCATTAAAGAAAGTCCGTGCAGCAGACCGAGCCTGCATGCAGAGGTGTTGTGCCTGCTCTGCACTGACCGTCTCTGCGGTACATGACTCCAAATGTCACAAAGTCGCTCTTTGTAACGTCTTTAACACTTGTGTTTGGAGCTGATTATGGAGCAGATGAGTTGAAAGGACCACCCAGAGGTTGTAGTGCCAAGAGTCTGGTCTATTCCACATTTACGCGCTACAGAAGCCAAGTTAGTCTCACGCCCACCCGCACGAGAGATGCGTCTCAACACGCGGGCACCTCTGTCAACAAAACAGCGGCTCTTCACCAAAGCCTCCGAAAACTCTGGCCAAGTTAGACACTTGGCTCCTAACTGTGAGCCCGTGTGGTTATTTCAGTTTAAGGCCAGCCCTGAACTTCTCAGACGCATGTGCTCGGGCTGTTGCAGTCACGCGGCTGTGGAATAACAAAGAGTTAAGATCAAATTACACCGTTGTTCCACAAAAGCTACATTTTCCTTTCAAAGCAAACACATCATGTGTTGTACAGTGTTTGTTTGACTTTCTTTAGCGGGGTAGAAGCGGAGAGCGGGGCACGGAGCTCGGCCGTCGAGTCTAGGACGGTCATTATAAAATGGTTGCGCATGAAGCAGGTCGTGTGGCATGCCATGCTTCCTCCTGGAGTGGGCGGTGAAATCGGCGACTTGCACTTTTCTTTCGACAATAAACAAGTCATTTCCACATTTTGACATGATTTTTTTTCACTGGCCGCTGTTTTGACAAAAGTCCCAGGGCTTTTTCCCGAATTGAACAGAGTTTTTATCGCTTTAGCGGAAAATGGCATCACACCCCCTTCTGCACGCAGCCTCCGCCTTTGAAGTGTGCTCCGTGTTGCCATGTTGAGTTACGTCACGTACTGTATTCTGCTGCAGAGATCGTCTACGCTTTACAGATGAGCTTCTCTGTTGGAAAGATGATGGAGCACGTGGCTGTCCGTGCGTTATTACAAAGTCCATCTTTACTACAAACAGCTTCTGTCTTTGAAAACACGACAACAGACAGCTTAGCTGTGGACAGTTTAACATGTGCTTTTACCCTGAGCATCTAAATAGGCATCACTGTCCAGGAGGAGGCTGAATGCTGCATCAACTTCATTTCATGGATGAACTTATAAATC
This sequence comes from Neogobius melanostomus, assembly GCA_007210695.1. Lineage (NCBI taxonomy): Eukaryota > Metazoa > Chordata > Actinopteri > Gobiiformes > Gobiidae > Neogobius > Neogobius melanostomus. The sequence continues at coordinate 548,148 of VHKM01000608.1, forward strand.
AGCAACAGACAGAAGAAAAGGGGACTTAAACCGAAGATCTCCTCCTCACGCGCCTCCAAAGTGGGAGATCCCTCTTGTTTCCCTGCTCTGGCTGCTCGTGGCACCGCACTGTCAGAGGACCCCGAGGACTGATGGCAGAAAAAAAGCAGTCTGGGGGGCGCGGCTCACAGTTTTGCCGCAGTTCAGGTCTCCATGTGGTGCGCCGAGAGTTAAATTTGCCTAGCAACATAAATCATTATTCCTCTGCACATCCCTCACATTCGTAGATGGGACTAGATCCTCCCCCTGACGTTCACCCTCACACAGCTCCATCCTGCTAAAATGAAAATGCTGGAGGCAGCGTGCGCAGCCACTGCTTTATTTTGGATTGTTGAAATGAAGCGTGAGGACCTGATCCGTCTCACACGATGTCTGAGTGCTGGCCTACTTCTGCATGTGGGTCATAGCGCTTCACATAAACGCACTGTATTTCAACATTTCTGTAGTAAAAAACGCATAATAAGACTCTGTCACTGCTGGGAAGGCGCACGCTGCACCTCTCTGTAAAAGACCTTGCCTAATGAATGTGAATCATGTTTCCCCCAGATGTTTGGCTTCCACAAGCCGAAAATGTACAGGAGCCTGGACGGCTGCTGCATCTGCCGCGCGAAGTCCTCCAGCTCCCGCTTCACGGACAGCAAGCGCTACGAGAAGGACTTCAAGAGCTGCTTTGGGTAAGTGCACGTGGCTGTGGACGGGAGAGACACCTGTAACTTGGCTCACGCTGATGTTCGGCTCTTGTGCAGGCTGAGTGAGACTCGATCTGGTGAAATCTGCAACGCCTGCGTCCTTTTGGTCAAACGGTGGAAAAAGCTGCCTGTGGGCACCAAGAAAAACTGGAATCACGTGGGTTTTTGTTTAACATGTTATTGTCACAAACAAGAAGAGACAATGGTATTCCAAGGTTACAGTCGGCGGCAGAGGCTTTAGTGACACTCTCTCCTCTTCAAAGGTGGTAGATGCACGAGGAGGTCCCAGCCTGAAGCTCACCTCACGGCCCAAGAAGATCAAGTCCATTTCTAAAAAGGCCCGGCCCAGCCAGATCAGCAGGCTGCAGAAGGAGCTCAAGAGGAACAGTCAGTTGGCTCTTTCTTGGTTTGAAGTTTTTTAGACATCACAGACATTAACAGTTTGCCGTGTGCCCACAGACTCGGACGCCCACAGCACGACCTCCAGTGCTTCTCCAGCGCAGTCTCCCAGCTACAGCAACCTGTCCGACGACGGGTCCGACAGCGAGCTGAGCCCAGGGTCCAGCCGCTCTCCAGTCTTCTCCTTCTTGGATCTAACTTACTGGAAGAGGTACATGACACTTCAATAACAAGAAACACAGTCGAAAATAATGTACACAGACTTAACAATACATACACATATATAGACATTCATAAACATACTTTATAAAAGCTTAATTATACCCCAAAGCAACAACTAAAACTAGCAAACTAACAATAACTTAACTTACTTAACCTCTGCCACCTCCAGGGGCGGATTTTCTCCAAATATGCATACCAAATCTCCAAGCTATTTGACTGGAGAGCTTACAGCCTGCATGCCAGTGTGATACCTAATTTGAAAGCTAAGACCTTCTAGTTTCTAAACATGTGTGCAAAATCTGTTTAAGTTAAACACAACTTATATTACACTTGTTTATTTTGTCTCAAAACAATGTTTTTTTTTGTCTCGAAACATTGATGCTACGTTACAAAAAAATTCCAAAGACATACTTCATAGTTTTCATTTGAAACTTACTGTAGTTACTAATTGTATTAACAGCACCAACTGTGTAAAATGTTATAGCTGTGGGAATAATAGTTTGGATTTTGGGGCCCTTTTATGCATATAAGGACAATTCGGCACATGTGGTCCATTTCTGTGCAAAATGGCACCTTTGCTTTCTTTGAACGGGTGTAGCTCTATAACCATGGCACTGGAGGGCTCTGGGATGGTTTTATTTTGAAGGCATGAAGCAGGGGAAGACAAAGACATCTGACATTGTATATATATACGCCCGATGAGAAAGAGATGTTGATGAAGTGATGCACAATGGCTTATATGTATTTGATGTATATGTATTTAGTCCTAATACGAATAATATGAATTTTGAATATTGAATTATTTTTACAACACAACCGATTTTTCTATTCTAAATATTATAACAAATGGAAAGAGTACAAGCACTTTTGGGTTGTACGAGAATTAGACCTCCAAAACCAGCCTTGAAGGTAATAACCGGCCTTTATCAGTCTGTTTATTAGTCTGTTTTTATTGACAACACTTTAGAATATTTACATTTTGGGTAAGACATAGGCATAAAATGATCTCTGTAGGAGTTTTGTGAAGGTGAAGCTGTTAAAAATGATATATAACATTTGTACATTAAGCCATATTTTTCCTACCACATCGCGAGTAAGTGTAAATACCAGAAATCCCCCCTGATTAGGGGGGCGGCAGTTAAGAGGTTAACTGAGTATGACATAACAATCATACTCCCCTGGCATCGGGGGCGCACCCCACTATTTGTGAACCACTGATATATACTGTGTGTATATATACACACAGTATATATGTATGTATGTGTATATATTATAATAATAATAATAATAATAATAATAATAATAATAATAATAATAATAATATAATAATAATAATAATAATGCATTAGTCTTATATAGCGCTTTTCCAGATGCTCAAAGTCGCTTTACAATTTCATGCATTAATTCATTCACGCCTCGGTGGTGGTGAGCTACTATTGTATATTGTAGCCGTAGCTGCCATGGGCTAGACAGACAGAAGTGAGGCTGCCAGTCTGCGCCACTGGCCCCTCCAACCACCAATCACTCACTCACACACTACATTCAGCCAGGCTTCTCCATCCAAGTACCAACCAGCCCTTCCTGCTTAGCTTCTGAGGTCTGACGGGGTCGGGCAGAGCAAAGGCGGGCCATACCGTGCTAATATGCTAATGTGCTACCATTACTCATTCAATAAATTGCCCTGAACGGGGATTAGTCCATAATAAGTCAATCGTTGAATTCAAACTCAAAATTGACATGAACATTTGCCCCATTAATATAATATTGAGGATATTGGAAAACAGTTCAATTCACATAGTGAATACAATTATTTAGTAGCTAAGATTCTTATTTTTAAATGGAAATCAAAGGCGGATCTTTGTCCTCTACACTTTAAAAATAAAGTAAACCAACAGTTTGAATTTGAAAAGATTATAGCTGTATATATGGCAGTATACTGTATACTTGTGTGTATATATATATATATATATATATACTGTATATACACAACTATTTCCTCACCCTCCGCGGGCGGTCTCTTTTTCCTCCAAGCTCAGGTCCTCTACCAATTCGGCGCAGTATCTTTAGACTGAGACTTTTCTGGACTGAGATGTCTGATGTATTTCCTGGGATCTGGTGGAGCCACTCCTCCAGTTTGGGGGTCACTGCCCCGAGTGCCCCAACGACCACGGGCACCACTGATGCCTTCACTCTCCAGGCCTTCTCTAGCTCTTCTCTGAGCCCCTGGTATTTCTCTAGTTTCTCGTGTTCCTTTTTCTTGATGTTGAAGTCGCTTGGTGTGTATATATGTGTGTGTATATATATATATATATATATATATATATATATATATATATATATATATATATATATATATATATATATTAGGGCTGGGACTTTTTCGATTAATTGCGATTAATTAATTACATGAGGTTTAGTGCGATTAAAAATATGAATCGAAATTAATCACACTTTGCTTTCCACACTTCAGTTTCCTTTTTTCCTGCAGACGCACAATTAATGGCAATATTGCACTGGTCTGTTGGACTTGGTTGAACAAAAATAAACAATATTTTGTTGCTTAAGCTTATGTATTCAGTCATTATTCAATGGTATACTAAAAATCCTTATGAAAAAACTTACTTCTCACTGTTCTCAGGTCAAATATTTATATGCGATTAATTTCGATATATATATATATATATATATATATATATATATATATATATATATATATATATATATATATATATATATATAATATATATATATATATATATATATATATATATATATATATATATATATATAATATATATATATATATACATACACACACATTATGCAGAGTATGGGCTGGAAACCCCAAGGTCAAAGTGGGAAACACCTCCAAAGGTGGTAGAGAATGACCGAGCCAAGATCCTGTGGGACTTCCAGATACAGACGGACAGAATGGTAATGAACCAACCGGACATTGTAGTGGTGGACAAAGAGCAGAGGAAAGCCGTGGTGGTTGACATAGCAATACCAAGCGACTTCAACATCAGGAAAAAGGAACATGAGAAACTAGAGAAATACCAGGGGCTCAGAGAAGAGCTAGAGAAGGCCTGGAGAGTGAAGGCATCAGTGGTGCCCGTGGTCGTTGGGGCACTCGGGGCAGTGACCCCCAAACTGGAGGAGTGGCTCCAGCAGATCCCAGGAAATACATCAGACATCTTGGTCCAGAAAAGTGCAGTTCTAGGAACAGCAAAGATACTGCGCAGAACCCTCAAGCTCCCAGGCCTCTGGTAGAGGACCCGAGCTTGGAGGAAAAAGAGACCGCCCGCGGAGGGTGAGGAAGAGTTTTGTTGTTGTTTTTATATATAATGGCTCAGTTTGTAAAAACCCCAAATTAAAAATCTCATAAAATTAGAATATTTTGAAAATGGACTGTAAGCCATAATCATCAAATTTATAACAAATAAAGGCTTTACATATGTCACTTAGTCTATATCATATATTAGTTTCACATTTTAAGTTGAATTACAGAAATAAATCAACTTTTTCATGATATTCTAAATATATGACGAGTACCTGTATACTGTATATATGTAGTTGGCGTTGTTTATAGTGACTCAAATAAATATTGACAATCAATAGTCAATTTGTTATTTTGGTAATGATTGAATGATTATCATCCATATCATTTAGTACTATAGCATATGATCATATATGATGTAGTTCTTTATGAACTGCTCCAGTGGCCCATCAAAAATCTGAGATGACTGTTTTTAACATAAGCCAATGAATTCAACATTGGGGAGCATCAGTCCCATGCCATTAATTCCCACTTCTTATCATGTAAATTTCTTTTTCCATTATTTGTAGCTATAATCTTTTCAAATTCAAACTGTTGGTTTACTTTATTTTTAAAGTGTAGAGGACAAAGATCCGCCTTTGATTTCCATTTAAAAATAAGAATCTTAGCTACTAAAATAATTGTATTCACTATGTGAATTGAACTGTTTTCCAATATCCTCAATATTATATTAATGGGGCAAATGTTCATGTCAATTTTGAGTTTGAATTCAACGATTGACTTTATTATGGACTAATCCCCGTTCAGGGCAATTTATTGAATGAGTAATGGTAGCACATTAGCATATTAGCACGGTATGGCCCGCCTTTGCTCTGCCCGACCCCGTCAGACCTCAGAAGCTAAGCAGGAAGGGCTGGTTGGTACTTGGATGGAGAAGCCTGGCTGAATGTAGTGTGTGAGTGAGTGATTGGTGGTTGGAGGGGCCAGTGGCGCAGACTGGCAGCCTCACTTCTGTCTGTCTAGCCCACGGCAGCTATGGCTACAATATACAATAGTAGCTCACCACCACCGAGGCGTGAATGAATAATGCATGAAATTGTAAAGCGACTTTGAGCATCTGGAAAAGCGCTATATAAGATAGTTGGAATTTTAATTCAAGTGACTTTATTATGGACTAATCCCTGTTCAGGGAACTTTATTTAATTAGTAATAGTACAGTCCTCCACATGCTCATGGAAAGAGTTAACACTAGTTTAAGGGCATGTGCAGGGTTTTCCTCATTCTTACTGAGTTTGATGAGATCATGTTAATCTTTTCAGATTAAGAGTTGCCATTTTCAATGTGTTTCCAGGCAAAAGGTGTGCTGCGGCATCATCTACAAGGGCCGCTTCGGAGAGGTGCTCATTGACCCCCATTTGTTCAAACCCTGCTGCCGCAAAAAGCAGCGTCAACAGCAGCAGCAGCAGCAGCATGATGAAGAGGAGGAGGAGGAGGAAGAGGAGGAGGAGGGAGAGGAGGAGCTGGGCGCAGATGTTGGCAGGCAGAAATCCCCGGCAGACGAGCTGGAGCCAGAGCAGCAGAGAGAGGTGCCCGTGTGCCACCCGCCGGCTCCGCTGTGCGTTACCGTGACAACCACTCCGACCAGGAGCGTGGCTGTTGCCGATGAAGCAGCCTGGTAAAAAAAAAAAAAAACTCACCTTTTCTTGCACACATCTCTGAAGAATCCCAAAGGGGTGTTGCATTTTCTCAAGCACTTAACCAACAGAAGTGGCCTCCGAACGCAGCTCCCACACTTGTGTATGAAGCTCCACTTTTGTCCAGTCACTCGTGGACTTTCTGTTCTGTTGTGTCATCATTTTGTCTGTGGGGTTTGGTTGTTGACTTTAGATGAAATGCTGGAGTTCAAGTTCGCTGGTTGTTTTTACAGTTTTTGTTTTTTCAAATTCCAAAACGCAATAATCCTACTCAACGTACGACGAGACTAAGCAGCGGTGCTACCTGAACATCTCCACATAGTTTCACAACTATTTACACACGTTTAAGCATAGACTGGACAACTGTATGTTCAAATGGGTATTATTAAAATGAATTGAACTGTAGATTTGTGTTCTCGGAGTCAGGAAAAGAGATCTCGTTTGGGAATGAATGGTTCTTTAGACACACACTTGTACAGTTGCCCTTTTGTATGTGTCTATTTGTATCCACCTTCCTATAAGACTTTGTGTTTGTAGACCGGATTACCGTCTTTGGTTACACTTCAGAATAACTGCACACTATTAAGCATTTGGAAAGAATTGGATATTTCTTCATTACTCAACTCTAAAATTGAGATTTGACCCGAGCTAATTCTTCCAGACCTTTGTGGCATCTGCGCATAAAGTTGAATAATATTAGGTCACGGGTTGTTTTGTTTTTTGTATTTTCTGCAGAGGGATACACATTTAGTGGCCACAAGACAAAAGTAATTTGACATAGAAACAACATAAATGTGTTGATGTTGTGTAGTCATTAGTTTGGGGAGAGAATCCGGAGAGAACATTCAATGACTCAAATAATTGACAACTCCGGGAAGCCAAATGTTGAAGCAAATAGCTACGACCGCCTCTGTCATGACTATGATGTTAAGTACCTAAATAGATGCTGTATGTTGCCGTAGTAACACTACGAAAGGGGGTTGGCTTGTTGGCTTATAGGCCCTTAAAAGTGCACTATGCAACTTTTTATATAAATATAAAAAGGGGATATTAATACGTATTTGACCTTTCAGTGACCCGGCTCCTTGGGTGGTTAGCATAGCGCCTTTACTTACCATCCTGGTGGCCTCTTGGATGCTCCAGGATCAAATGTTTTTTAGACTTCTGGTAGGTTTTCACTGCTGATTGAACCGTATCCATGGTTATGTGGCCATACCGCCTTTGCGATGCCCAATCCCGTCAGACCTTGGAAGCTAAGCAGGGTAGGGCCTGGTTAGTACTTGGATGGGAGACCGTTCAGTAACACCAGGAAGCCTAGCGAATGTAGTGAGTGAGTGAGTGGTTGGTGGTGGTGGCTGATGTGCGCAGACTGGTTGCCTCGCTTATCATCACCGAGTATGGAGTGAATGAATAATGCACCAAATTGTAAAGCGACTTTGAGCGTCTGGAAAAGCGCTATATAAGACTAATGCATTATTATTATTATTATTATTATGTATACATTACATTCCTAAACCCTACCAGAAATCCTAAAAAACTGAAATAAAATTGATCCTGTAGCATCAAGCTGAAAAATAACTGAAAGGTCGCACTAATATTTTTTTTACTTAAAAAGTTGCATAATGCACTTTTAACATTTTGCTTATAAATGGTTACTAAATGACAAGGAATGCACTATAAATGTTTTGTAAAAGATGAATCAGGTTTTCCCCAGTGCTTTCCAAAGACTTGTTAGTGTATCATTAGAAAGTGTTCCCCGTCTTTGTTTGGTTTGAACTATAAAAGGCCTATTCACAGCTTCAACAGCAAATACACCAGCCTTAATGATAATGTGTTACAGACTGTGCTAGTGTTCATTCTGGATTGGTATTAAGGAACAAAAGGGACAGTAGCTCCAACTATGGTGGCCTCAGCAACACTTAGTGCATTTTGCATGAATGGCAAGCCCACTCATCCAAAAGACGATCTGACGATCTGATGCATGAGTACAAAATTGCATGGCCTTATATAAGCTGTAAATTTAACTTTATATTTTTGTTTTCTTTTGAAATCAAGTTTTGAAATTTTAACTTATTTTTGTATATAAAAAGAATCTAAAAAAATACAAACAAACAAAAAACATGTCATTGCATATTCCAATACCACAATATTCCACAGCAAACCCCCACCGGTCTGTAGTCATTCAGCATCTCAGTATCAGTGCTCTGTCATTCCTGGTCAGTATATGGTGAAAGACTTTATATAGCGTTCACGCAAAATTTTACCATAGCTTGGTATATACCACAAATGTGTTGTGATATATATATAATCTATTTACTTTATTTATCAAATAAAAGCCAAAGCACATGAAATCCACCCATGTAAACTCAGTGCAGGTTTGTCCGGGGTCATTAGTATGTTCATTCAGTACTGAACACTAATATAAAAGCTGCGTACATGTGCTAATTGTTTTTGGAGCAGTGGGTGTGTTCTGTACATAAGGGGTGGGATTCAACGTGGGTCGTTATTTATTTATTTTATATTTATTTGTATCACCGTATCCCTTCTTAGATTCTGTTAGACCTGTGTAGTACGGCTTGAAATGCATCCACAGAGGAATGTAGTTCTTGCACAGACTTTGGTTCCTTTTGTGTGGAATTACTGGGTGTTGATATTCGTGAACTGTGATTGTATTTATTTACTGCTTAACCTTAATCCTAACTTATTCAGTACCAACACTTTGATCTGTATCGTTTAGAAATACCAACCAACCAAACTGTACCTTTTCCTTCGTAGCTTGTAGCGTTTCAAACTTTTTGCAGAATTGTAGAAAACAACTTTAGACTTGCATGTTCTGTGCTGCTATGCATTTACTTAGCTGACAAGGTAGACAAAGCTGTTTTGTATTTTTTATACTTCATGTAATTTTTACTTGTCCTTTAATAAAACTAATTTTGTGAGTTTTCTCCATCATGAAGTCAGTTTTGTTTTTGTTCCTGAAACATTTTTACTTTTAGAAAATTAAGCAATTTTCAATCTTACAGCCAGTGTTTATGTTTTTGCTGACTAAAATGAGACTAAAACTATATTTAATGTTGTTTATGAGACTATAAACAACATTAAAAGGCTATATACTAAAACTGTGACTAAAATGTCCAGACTATATGACAAGATAAAAAGTAAAAGAATAAACTAAAATCATCCAAACTTTAAAAGAGCCTCATATCGTTTAAATTCCCAGCCAAAGGAACAGCTTTGAGCTTTGTTCTGTTTACTGGACAACAAACATGAAGTAGAGCAGTGGTTCCCAACCTGGGGGGCGCCTGGGATTGCAGGGGGGGCCCAGAGCTTTGCCTGGTCAGAGGGTCAGGTCATAAATGATAGTATTTGAGCAAAACAAATGCTCTAAAATATTCAAATATGACTGAGTAAGGACTACAGGTGCATTAAACACTCCAATTTTAGTTTATTTGTTTGAAATAAATAATTATTTTCATGTTTGATACATTTGTGGAGGCCACAGTTTTGGACTGGGGAGGCGCGGCCCGACTACAGCACGCGCAGGGGGGGCTTTGTGTCCAAGCACATTAATAGAGAGGCCAAGGGAAGGAAAAGATGTGGTAGAAAAAAGTGGACAAGCAAAAGGGATAACTGCGCCCTGGAGAGGATTGTAAAACAAAACCCATTCAAAAATGTGTCAGAGATTCACAAAGAGTGGACTCCAGCTGGAGTCAGTGCTTCAATAACCACCACGCACACACGTATGAAGACATGGGTTTCCACTGTCGCATTCTATGTGTCAAGCCACTCTTGAACAAGAGACAGCGTAAGAGGACAAAAGGAGTCCAACAAGGACTGGACTGCTGCTTAGTGCTCCAAAGTTATGTTCTCTGATGAAAGTCAATTTTGCATTTCCTTTTCAAGGTCCCAGAGTCTGGAGGAAGAGAGGAGAGGCACAGAATCCACGTTGCTCGAAGTCCAGTGTAAAGTTTCCACAGTCAGTGATGGTTCGGGGACCATGTCATCTACTGGGGTTGGTCCACTGTGTTTTCTAAGGTCCAGGGTCAGCGCAGCCGTCTACCAGGAAGTGTTAGAGCGCTTCTTGCTTCCTACTGCTGACCAACTTTATGGAGAAGCAGATTTCATTTTCCAACAGGACTTGTCACCTGTACACAGTGCCAAAGTTACCAGTACCTGCTTTAAGGACCATGGTATCACTGTTCTGGATTGGCCAGCAAACTCACCTGACCTTAACCCCATAAAAAAATCTATGGCATATTGTGAAGAGGAAGATGAAATACGCCGGAGCCAACAATGCAGACGAGCTGAAGGCCACTATCAGAGCAACCTGGGCTCTCATAACACCTGAGCCGTGCCACAGACTGATCCACTCCATGCCACGCCGCATTGCTGCAGTCATTCAGGCAGAAGGAGCCCCAACTAAGTAATGAGTACTGTACATGCTCAGACTTTACATGTTCATACTTTTCAGTTGGCCAACATTTCTAAAAAAAACTTTGTATTGTTCTCAAGTAATATTCTGATTTTCTGAGATACTGAATTTGGGATTTTCATTAGTTTTCAGCTATAAACATCAAAATAAAAGAAATAAACACTTGAAATATAATCAGTCTGTGTGTAATAAATGGATATAAATACAAGTTTCACTTTTTGAATGGAATTACTGAATTTAAATCCAACTTTTTCATGATATTCTAATTATATGACATACAGTGAGGAAAATAAGTATTTGAACACCCTGCTATTTTGCAAGTTCTCCCACTTAGAAATCATGGAGGGGTCTGAAATTGTCATCGTAGGTGCATGTCCACTGTGAGAGACATAATCTAAAAAAAAAATCCAGAAATCACAATGTATGATTTTGTAACTATTTATTTGTATGATACAGCTGCAAATAAGTATTTGAACACCTGAGAAAATCAATGTTAATATTTGGTACAGTAGCCTTTGTTTGCAATTACAGAGGTCAAACGTTTCCTGTAGTTTTTCACCAGGTTTGCACACACTGCAGGAGGGATTTTGGCCCACTCCTCCACACAGATCTTCTCTAGATCAGTCAGGTTTCTGGGCTGTCGCTGAGAAACACGGAGTTTGAGCTCCCTCCAAAGATTCTCTATTGGGTTTAGGTCTGGAGACTGGCTAGGCCACGCCAGAACCTTGATATGCTTCTTACAGAGCCACTCCTTGGTTATCCTGGCTGTGTGCTTCGGGTCATTGTCATGTTGGAAGACCCAGCCTCGACCCATCTTCAATGCTCTAACTGAGGGAAGGAGGTTGTTCCCCAAAATCTCGCAATACATGGCCCCGGTCATCCTCTCCTTAATACAGTGCAGTCGCCCTGTCCCATGTGCAGAAAAACACCCCCAAAGCATGATGCTACCACCCCCATGCTTCACAGTAGGGATGGTGTTCTTGGGATGGTACTCATCATTCTTCTTCCTCCAAACAAGTTTAGTGGAATTATGACCAAAACGTTCCATTTTGGTCTCATCTGACCACATGACTTTCTCCCATGATTCCTCTGGATCATCCAATTGGTCATTGGCAAACTTAAGACGGGCCTTGACATGTGCTGGTTTAAGCAGGGGAACCTTCCGTGCCATGCATGATTTCAAACCATGACGTCTTAGTGTATTACCAACAGTAACCTTGGAAACGGTGGTCCCAGCTCTTTTCAGGTCATTGACCAGCTCCCCCCGTGTAGTTCTGGGCTGATTTCTCACCTTTCTTAGGATCATTGAGACCCCACGAGGTGAGATCTTGCATGGAGCCCCAGTCCGAGGGAGATTGACAGTCATGTTTAGCTTCTTCCATTTTCTAATGATTGCTCCAACAGTGGACCTTTTTTCACCAAGCTGCTTGGCAATTTCCCCGTAGCCCTTTCCAACCTTGTGGAGGTGTACAATTTTGTCTCTAGTGTCTTTGGACAGCTCTTTGGCCTTGGCCATGTTAGTAGTTGGATTCTTACTGATTGTATGGGGTGGACAGGTGTCTTTATGCAGCTAAAGACCTCAAACAGGTGCATCTAAATGTAGGATAATAAATGGAGTGGAGGTGGACATTTTAAAGGCAGACTAACAGGTCTTTGAGGGTCAGAATTCTAGCTGATAGACAGGTGTTCAAATACTTATTTGCAGCTGTATCATACAAATAAATAGTTAAAAAATCATACATTGCGATTTCTGTTTTTAGATTATGTCTCTCACAGTGGACATGCACCTACGATGACAATTTCAGACCCCTCCATGATTTCTAAGTGGGAGAACTTGCAAAATAGCAGGGTGTTCAAATACTTATTTTCCTCACTGTATGTTGTATGCTGTATGTTGTTAAAATGAAAGCTGCTCACAACAGAAGGCTTTGTTACATCAACTTTTTACAATATGTTTCGTTATTTATTTGTTTGTGAATAAAAATAATACTGTGGCTATTTAAGATTCGGTGTGTTCTGAGTCGACGAAGAAAGAGCCTGCACTGTCCCGTTCCCTTCACAATGTGGCATCTGTTTGATATAGAAAATAATCAAATCATTATTATTATTAGTTTATTTGATATTAACATAAGAGCTGCATTGGACAAACCAGATACATTGTTTTTTAGTGTTATAGCAAAACTGCTAATTTGCAACACTTGTCCATAGGAGACTACACATTTCACAAAACACAATACAGTACACATTACAATATTTAAAAAGGTAAACAATACACAATTACACATCATCAGTATACATTTCATACAGTGTTACCATGTGAGCAGTTTTGACTTGACTTCAGCCATTCAGACCTCTGTAAAAACTGTTCATGTCAGCCTGCAGTTTTAAATCAGTGGGCAGAGAGTTCCACAGTCTGGATCCATTAAAAGAGAAACTGGACTGTCCAAAAGATTTAGTACATTTTGGGAGAACACAGTCCCCACTCACCGAGGCTCTGGTGGAGGGTCTGCGGGAGTCCTGACGCCGAACAATGAGAGCGGAAAACAGCGGCGACACATGACTGTTCAAACATTTAAAGACCAATTTCAGAATACTAAAATGTATAAAGTTTTCGAAAGTAAAAAGATTATGTCTATGGAAGATGTCACAGTGATGCCATCTCATAGGTTTTCTGTCAAATACCTTGACTGCCTGTTTGTACAATGAAACAACCGGCTTGAGTGGACGGGGAGGTTTGTGCCCATGATGTGACGCAGTAGGACAGATGTGAACAAATCATTGCATGCATGTATAACAGGGCGGCCTGATGGGACAGATCCCTCCTGATAAAACGAAAACAATTCAAGTTGGATTTGACCTTTTTGCACACATTTTTGACTTGACTTTGACATTTAAGGTTGTTGTCAAGAATAATTCCAAGATATTTGGTCTCTTTTGCTTCTTGTATGATTTCATTGTTTATGCTTACTTCAAAGGTGCTGTTAGAAGGTCTTGTTTTCATTGAGAAACAGACAGCGACGGGTTTCTTAACGTTTAAGGTTAGGTGAGACAACTCGAGCCATTTAGAGATGTTTACTAGGGCAAGTGTCAACTGCTTATGTAACATATATTATATATTATATCTATACTGTATGTAACACACACATACTATAGAAAAGAATCAAATCGTCAGCTTATGTAACATATTATATATTATATCTTTATGTAACACACACATACTATAGAAAAGAATCAAATCATCAGCTTATGTAACACCATAGATATAATGTAACACACGCATACTGCAGGTGCGCACTGTGAGCGCTAGGGGGCAGCCTGTACGTGCTTGTCGTTCTGGGGAAAAAGCAGACCGCTGGCCTCGTGACCGGAAGTTATTGTCTTTCACTGTTAATGCTAACAATGCTAATGTTGTATCTGTAGGTCTGCTATCTTTTACAAACTAATGAGAACAATTAGAGACGTGTTCATGCACGTCACTGTATTTGAGTAAAACTTGAAGCAGCCGCCGTGACAGGACTGTAAGGTGAGAAATGACCATTTGTGCTTCAGTGTTTTCATTTCACCATAGCAGATTAGATTAAAGCGTGTACGCCGAAGGCCGTTGGAATGAGAATGTGTCCCTGATTTACTGAAGACATATCTGCACATGTTCTTTATCATATTATCCAATAATCCTCTCATGTGGTTGTTGTTGTTGTGCAGGAGACCTCTGCCATCATTATCTTCGTCATCATTCCATCATGGAGCCCACTGCCTCAGGAGTGTTCTGTAACAGGATGCTGAGTATGGTTAACTCTGAAGATGTCAATGCCATCATCCAGGCTCAGAGACACATGTGAGCCGCATTCTGCTTCTCTATCAGAGGAAAATGGGATATTCAGTAACTGTCGTGAAAATGTAAAACACAATAAATAACATTTTAAAGTGATAGTCTGTAAATTTAAATGTCTAACAAATGTAATAGATTGCATATAATTGATCGTCTGGGCCTGAAATTTGACATAACATAAGTCACATTAAAGGGATACTTCAGGATTTTTGACATAGGGCCTCATTTCCTAGTTATCCAGAGTGTTGTTGATGTCTGGAGATATTTTTTCTTAAATTCATGCAGTTCTTATATTTGAAGAGTCTAGTTGCGCTAGGCTAGGGCAAGGCTAAAGCAGTTCTATGGTAAACGCTAGCCCGCATTAAAAAACAGTCTGGCGCACTCCACAGTGCACCTGAGGTAAATCACTTATAACACCAGACTAACGATATAAATGTCTGTGTCGATAGGTTAATTTTAACCATTTTGCGTTTAAAATAACTTATATTTGAGCAGCATCAGCTTCGTGGCTGTAAGCTAAGGCAGCGGCGGAGTGATCTGCGAGAAAATAGTCCCTCAAAATGCGGTAATTCATGTGATACAAGGTCAGTTTTATTTAAAAAAATATTCTATTAACACAGACATTTATATGGTTAGTCTGGTGTTATATGTGATTTACCTCAGGTGCACTGTGGAGTGCGCCAGACTGTTTTTTAATGCAGGCTAGCGTTTACCATAGAACTGCTTTAGCCTTGCTCTAGGCTATTGCAACTAGACTCTTCAAATATAAGAACTGCATGAATTTAAGAAAAAATATCTCCAGACATCAACAACACTCTGGATAACTAGAAAATGAGGCCCTATGTCAAAAATCCCGAAGTATCCCTTTAATGAATAATATTTTGTCCCTCCCTTTGCTGATTTCAGCAACTAATCAGAATCCCTTGGGCTGTCACTTCGACCAATGAGACGAGTTGTAAAGTGGCCTGTCAGGTCCAATCAGGAGCGAGGGGTAGGGAGCTTGATCATTTACTTGAAAGTTTGTTCTCACACTGCATTCACGCCAACAGCGGCGGGAGCGAATAGAGCGGCTTCCTTTCATTCCCAATATGTTTATTAAGTAATGATGTAATTGCTCTAGTTCTGGGTCCAACCAATGGCCGCTGGCTGCTCTGCTTTATGACCGCAACATTGGAGGCCGCCATTGCGCCGCCATTGCTGTAGTACCTCCATATAGCCGCTAGGCCCCCATTTATTTATTTATTTATTTATTTAAGTAGGGACAGTACATATTAATGAACATATAAAATATGTAAATATGTCAGATTTTAGCCATAGGCTAATTTCCATCTGTTGTCCCTAGACAGGCTGATGTGAAACTTCACATTGAACATTTAACAATGACACACAACAAAGTCACAAGACAGTACAGGAACAGAACGACTGCAGGACAAGAAACAATGGGACCACAAGATACACATTCAAATATACTGTACAGAGAACATTAGGGATCTCAGGCAAATACAATGACAAAAGACTGGACAGGACAGAGGACAGGGAGGACAGGGAAGGGTGAGGCAGAAAACGGGAGCGAAGGCGGTTCACTTCCACAAACCCAGGGGAAGACTTAATTCATTAATTGCTACAGATTTATAAAAATCTAAAATTTCATGAAGTTTTTTTTTTCTCTTTAAAATACTTATCTAAAGTGCTGTGGTGCATTGCATAGCCCTAAGGTATGTTTTACATGAAATGTTATCGATTATGTTGACAGGTTTGTGTTGATCTAAGCCATTCCTTTAAGTGACTTTTAAATGATTTGAAGCTGATTGCCTCCCTCACAGTGGTTTGTAGTTTGTTCCACTGGACACTGCCTTTATAGGACAGGACATTTTGACCAAAGGAGGTTTTCCTCACAGGAACCTCACAGTCGCCTCTGCTCATGGACCGAGTTGTTCTCGAGGCACTTGTTCTGTATTTAAAATATCTTGTTAGGAGTGGTGGAGCCAACCCATGTAAGCTTTTATAAATTAGACAACAGTTTTTAAATGTTATGAAATGTTCAAAGCTCAATAAATGATATTTGGAGAGGATATTACAATGGTGGTAACCAAATGGTTTTTTATCAAGGATTTTCAGTGCCTTTTTATAAAGTCTTTCAATTGGTTTAAGAATCGTTACACCTGTCAGAGACCAACTAGTTATACAGTAGCTTGAAAAGCATTGGACTTTAGACACGTTAAAAACAACTTTAACGCCTGGTTTCTATTTTTAAACACTTTCTATGGCTACATATTCCTCCTGAGATAACGCTGGGTTAGTCACAAAAAAAGAAACCAGGCTGGTTTTTGAAAGAAATTTTTTAGAAATCTCGTACTAATGAGGGCCGGACTGTTAGCATTGGAGCTACACGAGCTACACGTCACGCAAGGGCCGAGTCTACAGTGAAGATCCCGCCCTTATGCCCTTATTAGGAACATGCTTCGTCAGAGCTGGGGAGGAGGAGTCTGTAAATCCATCATGATTTCCCCCTCGAACGTGGTCATTATGGTAAACGGGGAGGAATGAGGAGGAGTTGTCTATTCTTTTTAACGGTCTATGGGTCCAACGGAACTTAGCCCTATTCAGTATGATGGGTTTTAGCTGATTTTAACCTGATGTAGCGCTGACTACAAGGCTCTTTTTAAACATCTGATCACAAAAAAATATTACATATACTCTCAATTTTCTTTAGTAATGCTTTTCTGGCATTAATTATTAACTTATTTTTTGCATACACAATGAAGGCTTATTTTTAATATAAAAGTATCTTAATTTTACCTAGAAAAATGGTGAGCTATATTGTTCAAATTAGGTGTAAAACAGTTTTTGGCCTTTTCGCTGTTGTTGTTTCAGCAGGAAATTCAGATAAAGTTGTGTTTTTGCTATGTTTATCAGTGGAACTCTCAGCTGTTTGGACCCAGTGGTAGCTAATTATTGTGCGTGATGTCACATTTAACAAATGTACTGTGTGCTGACTGGCTACCGGAAATAAAGTACATTCCAAATTACTATGCAAATTATAGTTTTCTCAGTTTTTCTAAATCGTCAACTCAAATGATAGTCAGCATAATTTTCAAGTCTCTTAACCCCCACTTTAACCAAGCACATTAACTTCAGTTCGGCTGGAGCGATGACGCTATGCAAATACAGAGCCATTTGCGGTGGTGACCACCAATCACAGAACAAGATCTGACAGACAACCGTGTGTGATTGGCTCAAATCCCACCTTCACATGCTCCTGCACAAGGGGGCTGGCCAAGGCAGTAGAATAAGCTGAGCGAAGGAATGTGAAATATTTTCACTTGGTATGAATGCAGTGTCACTCTCCTCATTTTCAAAACTAGGAGGGGAGGGAAGCATTTTGATCGTTTACTCAAGGTCACTCTTACTCTCTCCTCACTTTGCAATCTGACAGACTATCACTTTAAATGTCACCAACAATAATAAACAATTGTTGTTTTAGGCTGTGTTTGTCTCAGTGAAGACCTTAGTGATTTGGCGATATGTTGTCCGCTTCTTGTGATACAGAGATCGCTTCACAAGTTCACATAACATTACAATAACGATAATTTCCGGTTGTATTGTGCTGTTCTGTGCTCTCCTATTAAAAAGTGCTCCTGTATATTACTAGGCTCGACCGCTTTGAGAAAACCAATGAAATGCTGATTAACTTCAATGGGCTGTCCAATGTGCGGCTGCAGCAGATGAACGAGCGCTTCCTGCTGCACACCAGGACCTTAGTGGAGATGAAGAGAGACTTGGACAGTATCTTTCGAAGAATCAGGTGATGTCTACTGACTGTACCCAGCTTTATGTGGTACAGTGTTTTACATTCACTCTTTCCACAGGACTCTGAAGGGGAAGATTGCCAAGCAGAACCCGGAAGCGTTCAGCAGTGAGTTCACCTTTTCTGTTCGGCCATGCACTCACGGCCTCCATCACTTTCAAAACCATCTCCATCCTCCTTCTGACAGACATCCATGAGTCGCCCATTCTGGAGGATGAGGATGACCAATTTGACCCCTTGCCCCCTGGCGTCGCCATGATGACCGCCACAGCCACGCCCGAACAGAGCACAGAGTCGTGCGACACCAGTCCGGATGTGATCTCACCCATGGTGAGCCGGTGTTCTGAGGATCTGATCCAGGAGCCGCCTGACACGCCCCCCTCTGACGTCCCCGAGATGGCTGTCCTAAGAGACGAGGGCCCGGACTCCGTGCCTGCTGAATAAACCTTACTTTTAGTTGTACTGAAAATCTTGCCTTTCAGACTGGGAAGTGATACTCCTCTAACTATTCCAACATTATTATGTTGCGGTCTGATACTTACGATTGGTTTTATTCTTCAAACATCTTTCTGTATCATGGGTAAACATTTATGAATGTCCAAAAACCTGTCTCTCGGCTGTGATTTAGGGCTAAGGATCAGGTCTGTGTTTGTGAAAGGATCTTAAAAAACGTAGGTTATGCTTTTTTTTTTTTTATATATACTTACATTTTAAATGGCACCATGGTGGCACAGCTATTGGCACTTTTGCCTTACAGCAAGAAAGTCTCAGGTTTGATCCCAGGCTCGGGCCTGTTTGTGGGAAGCTTCCATTTTCACCCTGTCTGTAGGTTTCCGGACCTAGGGCTGGGTACTGTTAAACCAGACCTGTATGGTAAAAAGTTTTGGTACTATGGGTATCGAAAAAATGAAAGTATTGAAAGGAGGAAAAAATCTTCTATCTTTAGATCAAAGGGAAGGGGCTTAAAGAGATAAAGAGTGGTCTTACCTATATAGTCTGAGCTGGAAAGTTCAGTGTTGCTGACAAAGCCTTTTGGATGAGACATTCTACGCTACAGAGTACAGAAAATGACTCGAGAACATTCATCTTTAGATCCGACTTGGTTGTTTCAGCTCAAATAGATGAGTTCTTCCCACATTTTTGCTCATTTTTTATTACTAATATTTCCCTATTTTGCCCCCATTTCCCCCAAATTATTCCCTATTTTTCCACACATTTCTTGGAGATGAACACGATTATTTGATATTTGCTGATGACACATTATTCTGTTTTTTTTGGTTCTAGACAAAAAATATTTAGTTCAGGTATCGGTATCAGAAACCAAGTACCATTAATGTACCAGATGCCCAGCCCTATCCTTACCACTAAAAATATGTGCATGTGCTGAAATCCCAGTGGGACTGTCCATGGTAAATAAAGGTCTGATCAAAATCATGTATTACTCGGGGCAGAATCTTTGCTAATAACGATCTTGTTTGAGTGTCAGACTGCTACATAATATAGTGGAAATATTTGAAAGAGACGCCACTGCTTTAAATGGATATGTTTAAAGACCGCCATAATCACTGTAAGGGTCAGTGAATTGTCAACATGTTTACATCGTTATTCCTCAACAATGCAGACAGTATGTGGACATTTGATAAACATGGTTCAGGACATCGATTGTAAATATCTGTCAGGCTATTTGTCTATCCTGTTAATGCACTTTTGTTCTGGGGCAAAATGTCCAAAAGTTGTATTTATGTTGTATCTGTGTAAATCTGAGAATAACATACTTTAAACATTTGCACATTCGTATGTTTTGTTTGTTTCTAATACAGGTGAGTTATAAGTGTTCCCAGTCACGTCTCTCAGAGTGAGACCAGGCCTCTGCAGCCCTGTTCTTCCCACTCTCTGGCTAGTTTGTAAAAGGTGGTCAGATAAAGACTAAGGTGCAGGTTTAGGACTTTACTGGACCACCTTTAAAAATGGGGCAATTTGTAATGATGTCATGCTGCCATTAAAAATGTGTTCAAGTAAAAGCTCGAAGTTAGTCTTAGTTTTTACATATTGAATCAGCCCTGATTCAGTCATCACTTTCACAGTAAACTCATTCAAATGTATTTTATTGATATGTTTATTTGGTCAGGACAGTGCATTTATGAACATACATAGTACTCATGTAAACTGGTTGCGGCTCTTAACAAATATATTGTTAGTTTTATTTTTGCGTTCTTAAAGTTGCAGACCCTTCTGAATCAAATCTTAAACATAAGACACTAGCACTGCAGCTTTGTAACTGGCAGGAAAATTAAAATGTAGGTAATGTGTTAAAATCAATATTTTAGTTGAAAAGGCTGTGATTGTTTCAATGTACATTTTTCTGTAACCATTCTTCTTCTTCTATCCATTCAAATGATTTCTTTCCACCACTTATCAGCGTCTAGAATACTACACAGTGTGCATACTATAGATGCATACTATAGTGTGTAGACACGACAGTAGATACTACAGATGCATAGTAATACTATAATGGAACAGTATTTGTACTTAATATGTTTCTCTCCAGCAGGCGGCGCTGAGTCTGACTGCGCGCTCCTTTGTGAGCAGCGGTGACGTCAGAGGACAAACGGTGCTGTTGCCGGACACGTTCAGCTCGTAGTTAGTTTTGATAATAGATCCATGGTAGTTGGCATGTTTTTTTCTCTTGTGAAGATAATCTAGAGATTTGTCTCTCTTCGTAACTGGTGTAGGCTCATGTGTGTCGGACACATGTGTTGATCCTAGTGTTTACAGACACTCTGAGCTCATGCTAGACTCAACATGAGGAGACTGACTAAAAAGAAAGCTTTGAATCTGGTGAAGGAGCTCGATGCTTTCCCTAAAGTTCCCGAGAGTTATGTGGAGTCTACGGCCAGCGGAGGGACAGGTATGAATATAAGATAAATCCAGTTATTATATTGTGTTATAATCTACTTTATACATGCCTCTATAGTTTTATATTATTATTTATCTCAACCAGATTCATGTTTTATGTTGCACCAAAGAAAATCCTTAGT
Source organism: Neogobius melanostomus (assembly GCA_007210695.1). Classification (NCBI taxonomy): domain Eukaryota; kingdom Metazoa; phylum Chordata; class Actinopteri; order Gobiiformes; family Gobiidae; genus Neogobius; species Neogobius melanostomus. The sequence continues at coordinate 569,575 of VHKM01000608.1, forward strand.
TTGTGAACCTGTTCACTGACAGTGGCAATAAAACCGATTCTGATGAAGTTATTACATTTAACAGGCTGTTTAAAATGATCTTACAGCGAAATATTGACAACATAGGCTATTAGGCTGTCTTTAGTTGTATGTGGGGCACATGAATTACATGTCATCTGCTTACTCTAACCCAGTGGCTCCCAAAGTGGGGTTTGGGGCCCCTGGGGGCCTCAGGGGCACTACAGGGGCCGACCAAAGCTTGTCTACAAAACAAATACTTTGGGGAAAAATAGATTTTTAAAGGAAATGTAAATTTCTTTGCTACATTATACTACTTTAAACCAGTATTGAACCCACAGTCATTGCTTCATGTTGTTTTCAATGTAAATGTAGCTGTATAATAACAAATTACTTTTAATTTGTTGTTGTTGTCTCAGACTTTGGGAATGACTGCTCTAACCTATTTTATGTTATATGTTTATTTTAAGTTTTCAACAAATTTAATAATAATATATATATTTTTTTTTCTGTTTTCGACATTATTTGGACATGACTGTCATGTAGTACAGGCCATAAAAACAACCACTCCTGATGAATCTGATCAAAATATCTAAAGGGCCAGTCTAAATACTGTAATTCTCGCACATTGTGCTGGTGGGCAAAACTTGATGGATTCCAAATTGTAAAATTCAAGTAAACAATTAAAAAGCGTTATCTTGTTAAATTACTATATCATTTTGGCCAATGCATACTAAGCATGGAACACTGTAGCAGCTATAAGCTACCGCCAACTCCCCAGTTAGCTAAACCGATCTCACCGTCCTGGAGACAAGTTGGAGACAAATTGGTGACGCGAGTTGCCGCTGGTCACGGAGATGTCTCTGCGACGTCCCCTGGAGATAAGGTGAGTCTCCTGGTAGTTTCGGTGAAAACGAACAGGTTAAGTTTCTGTGGAGACCGCAGCGGTCTTTGCACAGTCTCAAGCAGTTGTCCTCAACCTGTGAGACGTTTCTTTGACGTCTTTGAGACCTGTCCGAAACCAAGGACATCTCAAAGAGACGTAACGGCGACGTCGCAGAGAAGTCACTGAGACATCTCTGCGACTGAGAAGACGCCTCAGAGACATCACAGCGACTTAGCCGTCACGTTCGGGAGATGTCTTCTAGATGTATTCATTGTGTCAACGTTGCCATGGAACCCTACTATACATAAGGTTAATGTGACTCTGTAAAACAGATAACACAGACCTGGACCTCATTTGGATTCTGTTGCTGTGACATCACTCGCATACCCTCTGTATTATCAGGCCCGAGCGTCATCAGGGCTGGCGATGGGGCTCTTGTAATCATATAGAGCGCACAAAACGAGCACGAAGCGCTCGCCTCCTCTCAAACATACACTAACGCACTCCTCTCGTCATGCACGTTCCGTGCACGTGCACATATATATCGCTTCGCACACTTCTGTCCAATTACATGTGGACAATTGAAGCGCTCCCCTCCTCTCAAACACTCACTAACGCACTCTTGTTTTCGTGCACGTCCTGTGCACATACATATATAATGCAAAAATCAACATTGTAATTGTACAGAGCCCATAAAAGTCAATGGGCGACTGAGAGCCCTGGGTCACTGACGGGCACTTTGCGCATTCCTACCTCTACCATGAGGTAGGAATGCGCGAGCCCTTTCTGAAAATATATAGTTTATGGTACCCGCGTAAGCGGGAACATTGTTTTCGTATGGGAATATTTAGGCCCGAGCGGCCTGCCGTCGCAAGGGCCTATTGTAATCGCAACGCAGTGTGCGGAGCGCACGAAAACAGCGCGAAAGCGCTGTCCCCATGTCAACCATAAACTCACCATGTAATACAGTGACTGCCCACACTGGTGTGGGCCCTTTATACTTATTATTGCAGCAAAATGAATGGGGGTATATGGCCAACTGTCATACGGAGGTGGATGACGAGCGCGAGGCGAATGCATTATGGGGAAAAAATGTGTTTCTCGGAAATGGATGAAATTCTGCACAAAAATAGTTGATGGCATCCCGATCAAAAAACCCAATGGGATCCATATCGTATTTTGTACGGTGTTGCCATGGTGACGCCCCGACCGACACATAAATCTTACATTATACACAATCGCAGCGCGTTAGCGCCCTCTGTAAGGAGCTTGTGGAAATAGTCATTGAAGTACGGCCCGTCAGGGCCATTCGATGCTGCTTGCGAAATAAAAAAAGATTTGGCAGATTGGATTTTGCAGGTTTGAGCCATTATTCACATGGAGAGGCTAAAAATGTAGTTTTGATGCCGCGAGGGCCGTTCGATGCCGCTTGCGGCTTTAATTAGGCCCGAGCGGCCTGTGGTCGCAAGGGCCTAATCACGTTGTTCTGGCCTAATCGCAACGCAGTGCGAAGCGCTGTCCCCATGTCAAACGTAAACTCACCGTATAAAACAGTGATGACGGCCCTTTATACTTATTATTGCAGTAAAATGAATGGGGGTATATGGCCAACTGTCAGGATTTGACCCCTAAACATATTCAAAAACTCACCAAACTTTGCCCAAAATTCAGGTCCGGTGAAAATTCATTTAAATGTGTGTTTCATATTGGGGAAATAAAAAATGGCGCGACAGCGCCACCTACAAAAGTGAAAATACATTGCGCCTATGGAGGAGGGGCCAACGTCAACTTTGTCGTAGAGCAACGGGATTCGGTACAGACATTTTTCATGTGACAACAAACAAAAAATATTATTGTGACCCCGCCCCCTGAGAAACCGGAAGTCCGCCATTTTGACAGGAAGTCTGGAAAATGCAGAGTCAGCGTTTTCGCTGACGTCGCATTTTAATGAACTCCTCCTAGGGCGTTTCACCAAATGATGAAACGCGATTAAAAATCGGAAATACATTTTATTGACCTTTCACCCCCAGACACAACAAATGTGAAAAAGTGACATTGGGCCCGATAGCGCCCCCTCTAGGCTGAGAAGAAACAGTGAACATCGACGAAAACTCACAGATTTTGCCCCAAAATTCAAACCCGATCCGACACAACTTTTGACTATTTCCAAATTTTGAATTTCAAAATAGTCAGGGTTTGTTTAACATTGCGAGATAGGACTTGGCCAAAAATGAAGTTTGTCGTAGAATCATAAAAATCGGTACAGACGTGCATCATGACAAGTTGAGCAAAAAATATTATTACGGCAACGCCGTCCGCCATATTGGGTGTCGGCCATTTTGGATGAAAGCCCGCGAAGCGGGAATCCGCCTTTATTTTTCACTTCGTACAAAATCTATCTCCTCCCAGAGCGTTTATCAGAACGAGCTAATTTTGGGTGGAAAATAATCTTGAGAAGTAGAACTTTAAAAGTTATCCAAATTACTTTTCTAAGGTTTACGGTTTTTATGCGGCGAAGCCACAAACTGTACGAAGTATTTTGAGATTTTTCGCAAACAAAAAATGGCTCCCATTCCCACATATGAAGCCCGATTTCGCTCATTTTGTTATCAGTTGTTAAAGTCTCAGTCCTAAACACTTTCATTTGGCAAAATTCAAATTGGGCGCGATAGCGCACCCTATAGGAATTATTTGGAGAGTACAAATTTTTGTTTTACGAAAATTAAAATAATTTGGCACAAAATTTTATTTGGTCGTTCTGATCAGAAAAGTCAAACACACCCATGCCATATTTTTCACGGTGTTGCCGTAGCATCCCATTTTATTCTGATGGAAAAATGTTAAACTCCATAATTCAGCGAGAAGTGAGGATTTTGTGCGGCGCAGCCGCAACCCTAAGTAAAATGTAAAAATATGCTTCAGTTTGCAGATATAGTGTGATACAAATTCATACAATTTTTCTCTGTATAATGTCAAAATTGAGCGCCGAGTGCGCGTTAGCGCATTAGCGCATTCCCAAAATCCTAAAACTAAGACCCTTGGGAAAAAAGTTAAAACAAACATAAAGGGGCAATACCGTAAGTTTAGATTTTGGGAGACAAAAGGGCACGAAGCGCCCCCTTGCTTTGGGCAGGGCGGTCGGCGAGGGCCGATAATCGCTGCTTTGCGGCTATATTTATGATTATTCTCTTGTAGTGTCGCTGATCGCCTTCACTTTCATGGCGGCCCTGGCCTTCCTGGAGTTCTTTGTGTACAGGGACACGTGGATGAAGTATGAATACGAAGTGGACAAAGACTTCACCAGGTGAGACTCAAACCATTCACTTTCAACAATATCAGAAACATATTTGATGACTTTTTGGAAGAGTATGTTCTTTTAAATTGAAACAAAAATCAAAAGCAAAGAAAATAGAAAAAGGTGAGTGCTGTGGGTCCCAGTTGTGGGCATATACACTCTTCCAGGATACCGGCAATATGATTGGACAGCAGAAAGGCGACTGGCTGGTAACGTAGAGGATTAAATTCAGTCAAAGAAATTCCGAGGCACTCCGTGGTAGCAAAAAAAAAGTCCTTTATTCAGGCATGGACAGATCTAAAAACGCCAGCCTGTGTCGACACTAACGTGTCTTTATCAGGTCGTCTTTACTTTTTCAGTGTTTTCATTTTCTAAATTACATGTAATATCCTAAATATTGAAGTGATCACTTCCATTGGTACATTTATAGATTTGTTTAAGGGGTATTTGACGTGTCTCACGTGATCCTAGTATTTAACACATCTGTGGGTGCTCATTCACTAAATTGCCCCGATGAAGACACGCTAGTGCCTGAACAAAGGATTTTTGTTTTTCTTCTACCATGGAGTAACTCAGAATCTCTTTGACTGCATTTACTCATCTATGTTACCAGCTGTCCATAAAAAAAGACTTTATAATGATTATTATTATTATGATAATCATGATAATTGATTATTATGTACTTTGATGTAAATTTCATTCTGCAGTCCTGTAACCCCTGTGTATTTCATGTTTATTCATTAACGTGCAAGATCAAAACAGGGCTAAAATGTTTGGGAAAAACATTTGACTAAAACTGAGCTCCTACAATGATATTATCATCATGCATTCATTACATTTCTCTTTGTCCTTTTTTAACAGTAAATTAAGGATCAACGTTGATATTACTGTTGCCATGAAGTGTCAGTGTAAGTAATACTGTTTCCTTATATATAGTTCATTACTAAATAGTATTTTCCCCTTTGATATAGACATAGGCGCTGATGTGCTGGACCTGGCAGAAACCATGGTGGCCTCAGACGGCTTAGAGTACGAACCAGTAAGTAAATTGTGTTTGTTTGTTTTTAATGACATCAAATAAGCATTTTCTTTATTAAACCATTGTCCTCTTTACCAGGTAAACTTTGAGCTCTCTCCTCAGCAAAGATTATGGCAACTGTGAGTACACAATCTAATGTTTATTATAGTTGTATGAAACTGTTTTAACCTTTTGTAAAGTTAGAAAACACTTCCTATGACAGGAAATGAAATCATAAAGAATAACATAAACATGTGTGTCTTTTCAGTACACTTTTGCACATCCAGGAGCGTCTCCGGTTAGAGCACTCCCTTCAAGACGTCCTCTTCAAGTCTGCGATCAAAATAGCCCCGCCATCTTCAATCAAAAAGTACAAAAGCATTAGTCTGTTGAAGACGCACTCTGAAGGGGTCATTTACTATGCGTTTTAACACGTACAAACATAGTAAAGTGGAGCATAAAGCCAGTGCACTTGATATTTGCATATATTACTTGGCGCACAAGACCTGATAAATGTCACAATGCTCAAACTTTGAGACAGAGAAAATGCAAATGATTTCGTTTAGCAAGCACTGTCATATTGATCTCGACTATGTGAAGTAAAACTGCGCAAGTAATGAATACGTTAGAGAAGCAGGTGTAAACAATATAATGCAGTTTGCACCAATAACGTAGTGTTCTAAATTTTTTCAAATGTTTGTCAGGCTCATTTACAAACATAAAATAATAAGTGGGTTGTTTTGAGGGTGTTATATGGTTTATAAAGACAATGTGTTACCTGTGACATTGTTTCCCTTGGCTCTACATTCAACTGTAGTTCATTAAAAAGGCTCCACGAGTCTGTCCCACAGCCTTTTAAAGTTCTTAATCCTTACGAAATCCATGGGGTCTGTGCACTACAGCGATGGCTTAAGGCCTGTTCATACTCCACAAGATGCAAGAACTTTTTTCTCGCACCCAGAGCTCCGAGAACAAAATGAAGTCATTTGTTTTCGGAGCTCCTGTTCGGCAGTTCTTTCACGTTGTTCTTGACACCTGAGCGGAGCAGAACTTTGTTCTGCAGGGCTGCGAGAACTCTTGCTGTGATTTGCTGGATGGGCGGGGTTATTTCTGTAATTCCTTGATTATTTTGGCTGCCGAAAAAGGGGGCGTGGCAGTTCGGCAGCAACACGTCTTGTGGAGTATGAAATGTCAGAGCCCAGACGAACTTTGTTCTTGTTCATTTTGCCCAGTTTAGCGCAGACTGTGCTCATGTAGTAAACTCATTTGCATATCACATTTGTGGCACTAATAATACGCAGTTTCTAATGTTAAATCACACACAACACCCCACAAAATAGTTCTTGCTAATTTCTAGTACTACTTACAATTTAGCATGTGACCTGTCTTAGTAAATGTGTAAAAATCTCAATGCTGATTGTTCCCAGTGAAGACAGTCCTGCCCCTCTGAACGCCTGCCGGATTCATGGACATCTCTATGTCAACAAAGTGGCCGGGAACTTCCATATAACTGTGGGCAAGTACGTCGCGTCATGATGGATTCTGTTTGATTAAATACGTTATTGGACCGTTATCTGAGGATGTTCCTCCCAAACAGGTCCATCCCACATCCCAGAGGACACGCCCATCTCGCCGCGCTCGTCAGTCATGACTGTGAGTGGATCTAGCGCTACCATCCACATCTGTTTATGCTACCATGCACATCTGTTTATGCTACCATCCACATCTGTTTGTGCTACCATGCACATCTGTTTATGCTACCATCCACATCTGTTTATGTCTGTGTAAGTTCTCAGTCGTACAGGAGTTGTCCATCTTCAAAGAAGGTACTTGAGTCATCTTCTGTACTTGGTAGTTGAGGTCTCCAAACGTTTCGCCTCTCATCCAAAAGGCTTCGTCAGTGAACAAGATTACACTCAGCACACATCGTAGATAAACACCAGTTGGGAGGAGTTGGGGTTGGCCCGGCTCCTCCCCTCTAATCACAGCTACTCTCCCCTACTCTCCCCGGTGTTTACCCACAGGGGAGAGTAGCTGTGATTAGAGGGGAGGAGCCGGGCCAACCCCAACTCCTCCCAACTGGTGTTTATCTACGATGTGTGCTGAGTGTAATCTTGTTCACTGACGAAGCCTTTTGGATGAGAGGCGAAACGTTTGGAGACCTCAACTACCAAGTACAGAAGATGACTCAAGCACATCTGTTTATGCTACCACCCACATCTGTTTAGACTACCATCCACATCTGTTTATGCTACCATGCACATCTGTTTATGCTACCATCCACATCTGTTTATGCTACCATGCACATCTGTTTATGCTACCATCCACATCTGTTTATGCTACCATCCACATCTGTTTATGCTACCATGCACATCTGTTTATGCTACCATCCACATCTGTTTATGCTACCATGCACATCTGTTTATGCTACCATGCACATCTGTTTATGCTACCATCCACATCTGTTTATGCTACCATCCACATCTGTTTATGCTACCATGCACATCTGTTTATGCTACCATCCACATCTGTTTATGCTACCATCCACATCTGTTTATGCTACCATCCACATCTGTTTATGCTACCATCCACATCTGTTTATGCTACCATCCACATCTGTTTATGCTACCATCCACATCTGTTTATGCTACCATCCACATCTGTTTATGCTACCATGCACATCTGTTTATGCTACCATCCACATCTGTTTATGCTACATCCACATCTGTTTATGCTACCATCCACATCTGTTTATGCTACCATCCACATCTGTTTATGCTACCATGCACATCTGTTTATGCTACCACACATCTGTTTAGCTACCACCACATCTGTTAGGCTACCACCCACATCTGTTTAGGCTACCACCCACATCTGTTTAGGCTACCACCCACATCTGTTTAGGCTACCACCCACATCTGTTTAGGCTACCACCCACATCTGTTTAGGCTACCACCCACATCTGTTTAGGCTACAATACACATCTGTTTATGCTAACACCCACATCTGTTTAGCCTACTGTACCTAGGTGCGCGGAACGCACGAAAACAGCGCAAAGCACTGTCCCCATGTCAAACGTAAACTCACCATGTAAAACAGTGACCTTTATACGTATTATTGCAGCAAAATGAATGGGGGTATATGGGGCGCGAAACGGTCGTCATCCAGCTCCCATTCGCACATATGAAGCACGATTTCGCTCATTTTGTTATCAGTTCTTAAAGTCACAGTACTAAACACTTTCATTTGGCAAAATTCAAATTGGGCGCGATAGCGCCCCCTATAGGAATTATATGGAGAGTACAAATTTTACTTTTACGAAAATTAAAATAATTTGGCACAAAATTCTATTTGGTCGTTCCGATCAGAAAAGTCAATCACACCCATGCCATATTTTTCACGGTGTTGCCATAGCGATGACCAGAACGTCCCATTTTATTCTGATGGAAAAATGTTAAACTCCATAATTCAGCGAGAAGTGAGGAACCAAAGGTTATCCAAAGGTACTTGGATAACTTTTGTGGATGATCTGCAGCCAGCCGCAACCCTAAGTAAAATGTAAAAATATGCTTCAGTTTGCAGATATAGTGTGATACAAATTTATACAAATTTTTCTCTGTATAATGTCAAAATTGAGCGCGTTAGCGCATTCCAAAAATCCTAAAACTAAGACCCTAGGGGAAAAAGTTAAAAACAAACATAAATGCAGAGGCAATACCGTAATTTTAGATTGAGGCAGACAAAAGGGCGCGAAGCGCCCCCTTGCTCTGGGCAGGGCGGTCGGCGAGGGCCGATAATCGCCGCTTTGCGGCTATATTTCTTTATGTTTTTAGTGGTAGGGGAAACCGGAGTACCTGGAGGAAACCTACGCAGGCACAGGGAGAACATGCAAACTCCACACAGAAAAGCCCCGTCCAGGTGGGAATACCATGCCGATTCTGATGTATCGGTACTTTTAACTCAGTATCCTGTTACTTGTACTTATTAGGTTTCTTTTGATAATCATTTGAGCACTATGCTCTAATACCAAGTAATCAGGGAGTGAATGCTACCTACCAATTGACATCTGGTTTTCATCTGGTTTCATCAGATACATACCTAGTTTCCGCTGGACGATGGATCTGCCTTTCTCACCCACCCAGGACACATTTGAACATTTCCTACTTCCACACTTCAAGAAATGGTGCCGTACCGGTATGGTAGTGGCATGACAGATATAGCATTAAATGAGCTCAGAGAAGAGCAAAAAAAGACATTAAATTGTGAAAAGATGCTTGATATTTAATTTTAATGCTGAAAACGGTGAAACAGGCTTATAAACTTGTCCCTGTGAAGAATTGGGATCTTAGAAATGAGTGAGAAAAGTTGTGAATAAGATTAGACACAACTACTTATTCAAAATATACAAACAATAAGCTCAAACAAAATAATCAAAAATAATCGGGTATAGGGGCTTTAATGCTAAACCTTCTGCATTCATAAACTGATCTGATTGTTATTGTGTGATCCAGCTTTTAACTTTTCCCATCGGATCAACCACTTGTCGTTTGGAGAGATGATCCCTGGGATTATCAGCACCCTGGACGGCACAGAAAAGGTCTCCCCAGAATGTAAGTATTATCATCTATTTTATTATTAAATTAATGAGACATGCTGTTATTTCCTACTTTGATATTTGTGATATCTGTGCAGCGAATCACATGTTTCAGTATTTCATCACCATCGTGCCTACTAAACTCAACACCTATAAGATCGCTGCCGACACACATCAGTACTCCGTCACAGAGCGGGTGAGTTTGGCCTGGAAATATCACTTCAGGCAACGTTTGTTAAAGTTTTATTTACACAATCCACTGTAAAGCAGTAAATGTATCATTCTCTGTCAAAAAAGGATTAGTCATAAAATGAATTCTCGAATCAGGAACCAGACAAAAAGAAACTTAGCACTAAGATTCACACTGTACTGACTGTGTGTCCCACAGGAGCGGGTGATAAACCATGCTTTGGGCAGTCACGGCGTCTCTGGGATCTTTATGAAGTATGACATCAGCTCCCTCATGATCAGAGTCACGGAGCAGCACATGCCTCTGTGGCAGTTCCTTGTCCGACTGTGTGGCATCATCGGAGGCATCTTCTCCACCACAGGTTCATGCTTTTCTCTTTCTTCCTCACCAGAACCTTGAGAAATCAGTCACATCTACTGTCGTAAATGTACTTTAGAATAGTACTGAAAGGAACTGAGGGTCATATTACACATCCAATAAAATGTCATTTGGACTCGTACTAGCCAGCATAGAAATCACAGAAGTGCTCTGAGCTTTTATGAGACACTTCAAGTTAAAAAGCAAAGAAATGTCCAGATGATGTGACACGGTCAGCTCCTAGTGGCACTGAAACTGAAAAGTGCTAACACACACACCGCCCCACAGACAAATGGGTGAGTGGTTCCTTATGGACCATTATGAGATTCATAAATGATAACATGATTTAAAAAAACTCTGCTGCTAATCTACTTTTGCACATGAGTAAACACTTGACCCCATTGTAAGTAAGTAAGTAATGTTTATTTATATAGCACCTTTCACAAAAGGTCCATACGATTCAAAACACCCTTGAAACTGTATATTCAGTCAAAACACTTGGCCCCACCTCCTGATGCTGCTGATGTCATAAGGAGTGCAGTCCAGAAAACTTGGGACTGGGCTCATTTAGGGCTGAGAAATATGATAAAAACCCAATCCTGATCTGATCGCGGTGACAATCTAGCCTGGCTAACGCCAGACTGCTGTGTGCGCTCGAATCTTTTCGAACTTCACAACAGCCTGGGGACCATGGCCGACATTTTTCCATGGATTTGGGACCAATCACAGAACGAGGAGGGACGGTAAGACGATGACGCGCTATTTGACATACGGAAGCTTGTAGTTTGTTTAGGGATAAAAAAAATAAAAAAATATTTACGGATCCAACATGACAGCAGCAGACGCGATGCCATCTTTCGATCAAGCTTTAGAACGTGTTCTAAATAGTTTAGCTCAAAGTTTACAGCAGGTACGTCATACCACATCTGATACCATGATACGATTGGCTATGGCTACATGCAGACACATGAGAGACATTCGTAACGCCCAATAAACGGCTATGGACAATCGTAAACCACACCTCTCCTACGAGAAAATGAATTGGTGGTCCCCAGACTAAATATCACTTGTGATTTTAGTCTGGCGGTAGCCAGGCTAGTGACAATCTGCATTTCATGCAGGTGGAACATTCTTCCCGTGTCGGTCACCAGGCTCAATGAATTGGTTCCTCGTTCATTTCAGCACTGATATTGCCCCCACTACCTGCAGTTGGCATTGACAGAAACTGAATGTGATATTCATTTCTGTGTGTGTTGGCCTCAGGTATGCTGCATGGAGTGGTGGGCTTTTTGGTTGATGTGATCTGCTGTCGTCTCCAGATGGGAATTTACCGAAATCTTAAAGTAAGTCAATGACCAATAAACTAGGTTGTGTTCAGAACATTGTAGAATTTAGCCCTGTTGAAGAGAAAGCTAACCAAACGAAAAAGGCTGAACTCGTATTGTTTGTTGGTTGGGTTTACAAACTTACCATATTCATCTTGTTGCTTCGTCTTTTTCAACTGACGACAATCAATAATGTAAGTCACCAACTTTTACTGCTATAGTTTCAGCTAAGATTATTATACTGACAGAGGAGTAAACGTGCATTTGGACAGTTAACGGGCAAATTCAAACAGACCCGTCCTTCACCTCAGTGTGAAGAACTATTGGCTCTTTAGAATGTGATGTCATATGACGGCAACCTGTTTATACTCTAATATCATGCATTAATAAGGTAATCTTTACTCAGGACACATCGCTGGCTGTCCAAGAAAACAGCGAAACATCTGCTCTAATGGAAAATCAGCAGCAACATTAAAGGAATGTTATCCTGATGAAGAGTCCCAAAAGCATGTTGGTGTCGCTGTGAATAAAGACATTTTTGAGTGCCTTGGCTTCCTCTTACTTTTGCCCATGTCTGGCCGAGTCTGAAGAGGACCTGGTTTGTACGTTTTTTTTACCCTGCTTTTACTGCAGTGATCCGGTAGTATCCAATAGTATCAAAGGAATGTTTTCAGATCCGACTGTTGCCCTTTTGACATCGACAATGTCTCACCAAATACTGCTCACTTTTTATTACTCTTGTGATGAAATTCTCTGTATTTAACCACTTTTACCAACTGGCAAATTGAAGCATTTTAAAATACCATTAGTATGAAGCATTTGTCAAGAATATGGAAGTTGGCCTACAGTGTGAGGAAAAAGTATGTGAACCCTTTGGAATTTCTTACATACCTGCCTAAATTGGTCGTAAAATGTGGTCTGATTTTTATTGAAATCACAAGAATATAGAAGTAGGCCTATAGGTATATTAGCCTGGCTAACACCAGACTGCTGTGTGTGCTCGAATCATTTCGAACTTCACAACAGTCTGGGGACCATGGCCAAAATTTTCGCATGGATTTGGGCACCAATCACAGAACGAGGAGGGACGGTAAGACGATGACGCGCTATTCGACATACGGAAGCTTGTAGTTTGTTTAGGGATAAAAAAAAATATTTACGGATCCAACATGACAGCAGCAGACGCGATGCCATCTTTGGATCAAGATTTAGAACGTGTTCTAAATAGTTTAGCTCAAAAGTTTACAGCAGGTACGTCATACGTCATCTGATACCATGATACGATTGGCTATGGCTACATGCAGACACATGAGAGACATTCAGCACAATAAACGGCTATGGACAATCGTAAACCACACCTCTCCTATGAGGAAATTAATTGGTGGTCCCCAGACTAAATATCACTTGTGATTTTAGTCTGGCTATAGGTATATGTGCAGGAGTAAAGGTTTTCAAAGCCCTTAATTCAGACAGCGCAGTCCAGTTGATGACTTTAAAGATCTTTACTTTATCAAGTAAATTGGCAACAGTGGCTCAGATGGTAGAGCAGGTGGAATCCTGGCTTCCACATGTGCGCACTGTCGTAGTGTCCTTGGGCAAGACACTTCACTCTCACTGTCAGAAGTGAAGTGTTTTGAGCCAAATGTAGATAAATGCTCTATAAATTGAGACCATTCACCACAGCTAAATGTGCACGGAATGTTATTGGCTAGCTTCTTGTTGGCCAGTGTTGAGTAACGGCTACTTCCTGTCCACATTTTTGACATAAATTGAAAATAAAATAAGATTGGAAAACAACAGAAAATGTCAATAAACAATTCTGCAGCTAATGTGTTCTCATTTGTGGTTATTCTTTAACAGACAGAAAAGGTTAGGTCAAAACCAGGCAAATGGAATGGATGCGACCTGTTTTTATACTTTAACAAAAAAAACGACTTTATTTCTGGTTGACATAATGGGAATAGAGTTAATTATTTTTTCAAAAATAAAAAATACAGGTAAACTTCCAAAAGATAAAGCCTAACATGTTAAACCTTTAATAGACTAGAATGTGTGTCGTAATCTACGCAACCATGTCACAAAACTCAATAGGAGAAAAAAGAAATTGTATTATGAAGAACATTGAAGAAAAGAGATTAGTAGGCAGTCTACTGCTAGATTTTTCTGCAGCGTTTCTATATTAGACCATAAAATACTCATTAAGAAATTGACTGCTTATGGATTTGATGACTCTGCTACTACATGGTTCAATAGCTACTTAACAGGGAGAACCCCATTTTTCAATGGTTGTTATTCCAAAGGTAGTACAGCGGTTAGAGCTCGTGCTTCACAGCTAGAAGGTCCGGGAACGATTCCCACCTGGACGGGGCCTTTCTGTGTGGAGTTTGCATGTTCTCCCCGTGTCTGCGTAGGTTTCCTCCGGGTACTCCGGTTTCCCCTACCACTAAAAACATGTACAATAGGCCAGGATGAATGAGAGTGTGTTTGAGAGTGCGCATGGGGGACGACGGATGCAAATGAGCCCATGGCTACAATCCGGTGTGGCGTGTTTACATGCATGAGACCCATGTATGTTCATTAACATGCACTGTCCCGACCAAATAAACCAATAAATAAAATAAAATAAACATAGGAAGTCTGGCATGCGGAGTACCACAGGGTAGCAGTGTTGGTCCTTTACTATACAATAGCTTTACTAATGATCTACTATTAGCGCTTACAAAGGCCAAAATGGTTATGTATGCAGACGATTCGACAATGTATCAGCTGCTACTGTAGAAGAGCTGAACACTGTCTTGCAGTCAGAGTTAAATGCTGTTGTCGACTGGATCAATAAAAACAAACTAGTTTTAAATATATCAAAGACACACTGCATGATTATGGGTTCAAACCATTCTATCACCCAGAATCCTTTATTACATCTTAAAATACAGGACAGTACATTTACACAACTCCATGAAACAAAGAGTACATACAGGGTATGTGTGCAAAAATGGGAAGAGTGGTCACTATGATTAGGAGATATGCACATTTTTGACTAGCAAAGCCATAAAAGTGATTGCACTGGCTCAAATATTATCCAACCATGACCATTTCCCTGCTGTATGGTCCAATACCACCGCTGACATTAAGAACATTACAAGTTATGTATTTTTAAGTCCAGGACATTGTTTATCTTTGTGTAATTGTATATATGGTATTTTTCTACGGACCCCAGGAAGAATGGCATCAGCGTTGCTGTGGCTAATGGGGATCCTAATTAATAAATATAAAAAACAATGGTGAGAGAAGTCTGTCTGTCATTACAGCTTTTAGCCTGCAGAGGGCGGGTGTTATGTGACTTTTTAACGGTCTATGATGTGGCTATGTGACTTGACTTGATCCTGTCAGAATAAATGTGTGTGACGATAGGATGACTTACATGACCGTCAGTATCTGCGGCTCTGAGCACGTTAAAGGTCCATTAGCAGTTGTTAACATCTGAGTCAACTTGTGAACTCCTGACTCTCCCTGACTGGCCGATGTTATCCATCCGTTCTGGCCACTCCGGCCACAGAAGTCACGTGGGTAAATGTTGTTATGCCGTGCATTCCTGCACATGGCTAAATACAAAGGATAACCCCTAATGTAACATTTGATCAGGATGAGGCGGTGCTTATTCCGCCTCTGCGCAGTGGGGGCTCGCGCTCCGAATTGTTGTTATGGTAACCATACACAGTCGTGACAACCATTCTTCTGTCACACTGAGCTAAGCTAGGCTGTGTAACCTGAAAACAACAGTTAAAAGTCAAAGATGTCGGATGCGGGATCGGAGGAGCTGGACAATGAGCAGAATCAGCTCGGGGTGAGAGAGCGCGCGCACTGACCGCTAAGCTAACTGCCAATTCCCTTTGATTTGCTGAGCATTGCTTCATTTTATGTTTAAATGTTATGTTCAGGAATATGAGGGAGACAGAAACGAGGCTGGGGAGAGGCATGGCTTTGGAAGGGCTGTGCTGCCTAATGGGACATTTATGAAGGACAGTATCAGTTCGGAAAAAGACACGGACAGGTAACGTTACCTCAGCAAAATGAATTTGTAAATTGCACTTTGTGTTACTGCTCTCTGACCCACGAGCTGAGGACTCTCTTGTTCAGTTCATTACCTGATTTTCTTGTGACCTTTAACCCATTTGTAAAGTCAGGTAAAGTTCAGACCATTTCCTTGGTTCACTTTATTTGAATGCTTGGCTTCTGTGTAACGCTTTATTTTTAATGTCAATTGCCAAAATATCTGTCACTCTTCTGATTTTGTGTCTTATGACCCTTAAAGTTGTCTTGGGTTATTCACCCTAACTAAACTTCGATTAAGACATACAGCTAAGACCGTTTGGATTTCCTGTTCAAATTTGGTGTAAAAAGTATGAAAACAGACATTAAAACAGTAACAGATCTCTCAAGCTTTTGTATTTTGAATTTTTTGACAGCAAATAGAGTTTGGGAAATTAGACACAGTTACCATGGAGCCATCTTTGCAGCTGTTGGCATACATTTCCATTGACTAACATTAGCTAAAAACAGTATAAAAAGTGGAGAAAAAAGCCGTGGAACAACTCCGTTAGCTGCTGAGTGACTGCTGGTAAATACATCTAACACACTATGTTTTAATGTGAACAATAACTCCAGTAATTTAACTTTTAAAATCTCCATTAGTGTACAATTGCTGCTAAATAGTTGGGTCATCTCGGCCACTTCTGTGACCGTGGAGAGTGGAGGTTTGTTTCTCAGTGGATTTGACATCTATGGAGGGTAAATGAAGAATTCTGCCCCATCTCAAAAAATTTTTTAGAGCCCTAAATCCAAAATATTAAGGTGAGACACTGCAGGTGAATAGGGAAAAATAAATAAATGTAGAGATATCAATTTGAAACTTTTACTGAACATTACTGATATAAATATGAGAAAAAAAATGTATTGCGTTTTTTTCTGTCATTTTATGTTAAAAATCTTGTTAAGTCCAAGGCTGGAAAGTTTGGAGTCCATACTACTATAAGGGCTCACCCGATGCATGAGTGGAGGAAAAACCTCATTCAGACATTAACAATCTCCCTAGCACTAATCCTAACAGCTCACCCCACAATCTGGTTTCCCACTACAATAGTAATCTCCATAACCTTTTGGACACTCATGCTCCACTCAAAACCAGACATAGATGACAAATCCACTGAGAAACAAACCTCCGCTCTCCACTGTCACGGAAGTGGCCACGATGACCCAACTATTTAGCAGCAATTGTACACTAATGGAGATTTTAAAAGTTAAATTACTGGAGTTATTGTTCACATTAAAACATAATGCCATAATGCATAGCGATATGACATCACATTCCCAAACTCTATTGGGCAACAGTGTTGTTTTAAAGTGCTTTATAAATAAAGTTGAATTATATCTGGATGTTTTTAAAATCCAGATATAATTCACAGCCTGGTCAGTCATCCACTCCTGCTTTAGTGTCTCTTCAAAAGCAGGACTTTGTAAAGAATAGGAAAAGACAACTTTCAGCACATAAACGCAGTTAAATGGGAAATGGGGGAAATGCAGCACATTAATTCATCACTAATGATTTACATCACTATATGGACCAGAAAACATCTCGCCGCTCAAGGCTGCAGTGAAACACTCTGAGGCGATGACCCGCTTTGAGACACATAGGCAACTCACAGAGTGAAGCACTTTTCGAGACAATAGACACTTTAGTCACGTGACCAGCTGTTATCGAAACAGGCTCAGACACAGTGTTTCGAAGCAATCTGTTTCAGGAAGACCTACAAGCTCCGGTGTGTCGGGTTTTATGCCCATCATTAGCAGTCCACTCTTCCTTTCACCCTCCTCCTGATTATGCTTTTGAAAGTGAGAGACGGGGGTCACAGGATGAAGAAAATTTACTGGTGAAAAGTGTCTCTGAAAACACCAGGCCTGACTTTTAACTTTGCTGGGTGTGGGACATCAGCTGCAGCTTGCACTGACTACAGGATGCCAGTCTGGTGCTTTAGGTCCTCTTGAAGATAACCCAATGCAAAAATGTCATTGTCACTGGGATGTTTGTGTATGTTTTGAGTTGTTGCTCTCATGACGCACCCTGAAATGTAACTGCAGAGGGTGTGTTTAGTGATATTGGTTGTGTTAGTGCTGTTGTGTGTTGTGTTCTTCAGGGCACGTATCGCTTTAAGAATGGAGCACGGTATGTGGGGAACTACTCCCAGAACATGAAACATGGAGAGGGCATCTTTAACTACCCTGATGGCTCCAAATATGAAGGTTTGGTTGAAGGTTAAGTCATAAGGCCTCCTAACAGCGCTGCCATGTGAAAACACAACTGATTTGTCACTTGTCAGGTTCTTGGGCCGAGGACCTCAGACATGGCTATGGGATCTACACTTATCCCAATGGAGACACGTACGACGGGCAGTGGCATAAACACATGAGGTAGTGACAAACTCCCTTTATTAAGGACAAAAGCATGGTCCATAGAGTTAAAAAAAAAAATAATAAGGTTAATGAAATACAATGTATGTACAGTGAGGAAAATAAGTATTTGAACACCCTGCTATTTTGCAAGTTCTCCCACTTAGAAATCATGGAGGGGTCTGAAATTGTCATCGTAGGTGCATGTCCACTGTGAGAGACATAATCTAAAAAAAATCCAGAAATCACAATGTATGATTTTGTAACTATTTATTTGTATGATACAGCTGCAAATAAGTATTTGAACACCTGAGAAAATCAATGTTAATATTTGGTACAGTAGCCTTTGTTTGCAATTACAGAGGTCAAACGTTTCCTGTAGTTTTTCACCAGGTTTGCACACACTGCAGGAGGGATTTTGGCCCACTCCTCCACACAGATCTTCTCTAGATCAGTCAGGTTTCTGGGCTGTCGCTGAGAAACACGGAGTTTGAGCTCCCTCCAAAGATTCTCTATTGGGTTTAGGTCTGGAGACTGGCTAGGCCACGCCAGAACCTTGATATGCTTCTTACAGAGCCACTCCTTGGTTATCCTGGCTGTGTGCTTCGGGTCATTGTCATGTTGGAAGACCCAGCCTCGACCCATCTTCAATGCTCTAACTGAGGGAAGGAGGTTGTTCCCCAAAATCTCGCAATACATGGCCCCGGTCATCCTCTCCTTAATACAGTGCAGTCGCCCTGTCCCATGTGCAGAAAAACACCCCCAAAGCATGATGCTACCACCCCCATGCTTCACAGTAGGGATGGTGTTCTTGGGATGGTACTCATCATTCTTCTTCCTCCAAACACGTTTAGTGGAATTATGACCAAAACGTTCCATTTTGGTCTCATCTGACCACATGACTTTCTCCCATGACTCCTCTGGATCATCCAAATGGTCATTGGCAAACTTAAGACGGGCCTTGACATGTGCTGGTTTAAGCAGGGAACCTTCCGTGCCATGCATGATTTCAAACCATGACGTCTTAGTGTATTACCAACAGTAACCTTGGAAACGGTGGTCCCAGCTCTTTTCAGGTCATTGACCAGCTCCCCCGTGTAGTTCTGGGCTGATTTCTCACCTTTCTTAGGATCATTGAGACCCCACGAGGTGAGATCTTGCATGGAGCCCCAGTCCGAGGGAGATTGACAGTCATGTTTAGCTTCTTCCATTTTCTAATGATTGCTCCAACAGTGGACCTTTTTTCACCAAGCTGCTTGGCAATTTCCCCGTAGCCCTTTCCAACCTTGTGGAGGTGTACAATTTTGTCTCTAGTGTCTTTGGACAGCTCTTTGGTCTTGGCCATGTTAGTAGTTGGATTCTTACTGATTGTATGGGGTGGACAGGTGTCTTTATGCAGCTAAAGACCTCAAACAGATGCATCTAAATTTAGGATAATAAATGGAGTGGAGGTGGACATTTTAAAGGCAGACTAACAGGTCTTTGAGGGTCAGAATTCTAGCTGATAGACAGGTGTTCAAATACTTATTTGCAGCTGTATCATACAAATAAATAGTTAAAAAATCATACATTGTGATTTCTGGATTTTTTTTTTTAGATTATGTCTCTCACAGTGGACATGCACCTACGATGACAATTTCAGACCCCTCCATGATTTCTAAGTGGGAGAACTTGCAAAATAGCAGGGTGTTCAAATACTTATTTTCCTCACTGTATATGGATACAGTACATGTGCATAGATGCA
The DNA here is from genome assembly GCA_007210695.1 of Neogobius melanostomus. Lineage (NCBI taxonomy): Eukaryota > Metazoa > Chordata > Actinopteri > Gobiiformes > Gobiidae > Neogobius > Neogobius melanostomus. Next base: position 589,425 of record VHKM01000608.1, read on the forward strand.
GTATATCATACAGATAAAATGCCAGTCAGCACTATATGGGCACACTAGGATCAGTGCAGGGCGCCACGCGCCACGGACAAATCCAGGAGGCGGTTCACCGTTTCAGAGGAGACTGAAGGCAGTACTCCAGTTTCACCGACCTCCAAAAACATGCTGGTCAGGTTGGCCCACTAAAAGTATCAGCGACATGTTCCGCACTGTCCTCGTTACATAATTCAGTAAAAGTGTGAGAAGTTAAAAGGTTTTTTCTTCTGCTGAGATTGTGAATCGTTTTGTTGCAGTCGCAGTGGCTCAGGACTAGCACAACAGCTAAACACGATTTTGTTGTACAATTGACAAATAAAGCACTTACTTAGATCATCTGCATACATGAAGTCGGAGCCGGTGCTGGCCCTTCTGGGGCCCTAAGCAAAAATCCACACGGGGGCCCTACAGTACCTACGCATCCCATGGCTATTCGACAAAGAGCGAAACTGTCAAAAACAGTTCCACTGTGCAGTAGTGCAGGGCAGAAGTGGAACATAATGACCTCAATTCAGGCCCTGCCCCACTGTGTGAGAACCACTAAGCCACTGCAAGACTGGGATTCAGGACTACTACTAGTCTATTTCCTCCACTTTTTAAAATGGTAAATGGCAAATGGTCCCATTCTCTCACCTTTGGTCCCTGAACCACAGTTTGGGAACCGCTGATTTAAAACTAACTAAAACCTGCACCTAACGGTCTTACTACTGAGCATTAGCCTGTGAGTAGCCCAATTAGTTTTAGACTGTGCACATTAAGCGAATCAGAGTTACTACAGTATAAGTAAACTGTGCTCATGAGAACCGTGTGGATTCAACTCCTCTTTGACCAGGCCACGTAGAACGACTTTACTCTCGTCTATTTGCCAAACTACTGTCCTGATACTCCGCTAGACACAATAAGAAGAGAGTTTAAATGAGTGTGTGGCGATGCAGCCCCGAGTCCGAGCAGAGAAAACATGAGAGCAGCGCCCGGGACACGGGGGACATGCAGGCGCACAGGAGGCGAAGTGAGCACCGGGAGACAGACAGACAGCAGAGGCGTGCTGGCCATAGGGAGAGTCGGGAGGTTTCCCGGTGGGCCGCTCGGTTCCGGTGCTTCTGGGCCGGGCCATCAGAATAAAATAATGAAATAATAACTCACTATTCCAGGCCTAAAGGCTTTAACTGGGCTGCAGCAGGAGCATGAGCTGCTGTTCCAGATATAAATGAAGTAACACAAGCGTAATTGTCATGGAAATCTATCAAAATAACGACTGATGAATGAAAATCTGAAAAATATTCGCATCGAACTTTTCATTCTTGCGGCGGGGAGATACCATTTGATATTGAACTAACTCAGAGGGTGTTTAAGTGGAACACCCCTCCGCTTTAGTTCAAGTTGGTGCAGTCCAATCCAGCGGAGACAAGTGTCTGCGCGAGTTAAGAGACCAAAAGGCAGTGAAAGGTAGAAAAGTGGTCAATAAGTGTTTTTATCTACATAACTTGTGCTGATTGTGGGTTTGTATCAGGCTCAGACTGTGTGTGCAGCGGCCCATGTGAAAAGAGAAATTGTTAGAAAATTGTCAATGTGTGGTATTTGATCCAGCGACCTCTTGTACTTGAGACCAGCGCACTATTACGGAGCCATAATTCCGGGCCGGTCTTCTCCAAATTCCCGGGCTGAAATTAGGTCCCAGCACACCCCTGCAGACAGCTAAGCGGGGACGCGAAGGGGAGAAGCACTTGCACCTCGGGAGTGACGGGGGGAAGGCGGTAGGTCTCTCCTGCTCATCCACTTCAGCAGACTGCTGCGTTTTAGTGTTTTATGTGCCAAAGTAGGAGGAGGGTGAGTGAGCGCTGTCAGAGAGCCTGTCCCCGTAACAACGCGTTGATTAATAAATGAAAAAACACCGTAGTTTGACTGAGATGCGGGGCCCTTACGGCTGCGGGGGCCCTACGCACCTTGCGTAGTTTGCGTATAGGAAAAACCGGCTCTGCATGAAGTGGTTGCCAAGATAATTTCCAACAAAATATCCAGTTTATACTCATTTAGCCATACAGACAAGTCATCCGTGTAGATTTTAAACAGTAATGGTTGACAAGATGAACCCCATGATGTAAAGTTCACACATTAACATGTGGTTTAGGCTTTAGCTTTGATCGCAGTAGCTCACATTTTCTGTAGCATTCTTTGGATAAGCTTCTGCAATATCACAAGATTTACAGTATTTTGTTCATCATTCATTTTCTTAAGGTCTTAAGGTTTTTATTGATGGTGGGAGAGTGTGACCACTGCGCAAGGCATGCTCCAGCACATCTGAAAATTCTCTCCCAGAACTACTCTTTCACAATGTGAGCCCGATGAATCCTGGCATTGTCAACTTGAAATACGCCCGAGCCATCAGGGAAGAAGAAACCCATTGATGGAATAACCTGGTCATTCAGTATGTCCTGGTAGTCATTGACCTCTGTCTTTGGAAACATGATGTTGCTGAGCGTAGACCTGACCAACATCTCTGCACTCGGGGATCCACATGAAACAACAAACTCAAAGCGTCATTTCTGTTTGATGAAACACGATTGTTGTCAATTCAAGACATCCAGCTCTCCATCTGCACGGCACCATTAAACTCATCGAACCAACCATTTCTTTGAACCACTTCTTAATCATATTTACTAGGCTACTATTGAGTATTGATTTGGCTAATGTGAGTTCAGTCTGGCTGGTGTTGTCTCATGGCAGATTTTGTTTTACATTTGATTTCATTCGATCTGTAACTCAGTGGAAAATGCTATCATCTTCTTTGTTTAGAGATGGTCAGGGCACTTACCATTACCACAGCACCGGGTCCAAGTACAAAGGCTCATGGGAAAATGGGAAGATGGAGTCTGAGGGAGAGTACATCCACTCCAACCACAGATACAAGGGCATCTTTGTCAAGAATAATGTAAGTTCCTTATCCCTGTGCTCGTAAATGGGGTGAGGGTGCCCACCTGATGACCCCAGTGAAGCCAGTGATCCTCTGCACTTGTCTCAATATCTCTCCTATTTCCAGTTCACAGTATAACCA